>JAOTOL010001141.1:227500-298995 GCA_034440575.1 Imbricaverruca yamaguchii | reverse complement strand
CCGCCCGATTTCTCACTGCAGTTGGACATGACGAGAAGAGCACAAGCGCCAAAATGTTGTATGCATTGAGCGTCATCAAAGTGATTACATGTGAAATCTTTACACTTTTGTCAGGCACTTCAACGTTTCGAATATTACACGAAACACTACAGGTGATATAAATTTTGCACCAAACCGTCAAAATGAAAGTCACACAGATGAAACTGAGAAATATTAACCCAGCATCAGGGAAAGGAGGCTGCAGCTATGTAATGAGCTCTGAATAGGAAACAGGAGACGAATGAAGAGCGGAAGTGAGAACAACCTCAGTGACTAAATACAACTTGGTCTGACGGGCTTTGTTTCAGAAGCTTATATCGGGAGCTCACAAGAGCTCATTATAGCAGTGAGTTAGCGGAAACCTTGCCATGGCAGCAGGAGGTAGCTATGGAAACCTTGTCTTGACGGCGGGTAGCCAGGAAAACTTTGGTTGGTTCGTTATTGGTTTCAGACATCGACCATTGAGCCATGTAGCGTCGCGCCAATCTCTCGCCGATTGGTCGCGGGTGAGTAGCGACAGGTGAGACTCGAACCCACGACCTTTTGATTGTGAGACAGGCAACTTACCCATAGACCACTCGTCCCCACAGGAAAACTTGGCCTTGGCAGCGGGTAGCGAGAGAAAATGTTTGCTTTTGCGAAGGGCGAGGAAGAGCTTGCCTTGACAGCTGGGCAACCTTGCATTTCCAGCGGAAAGGCTCTTGAGAAGTTGCCTTTCCAGCGGGATGGCGGGGGAAGCCTGCCTTAACAGCTGCCTAAGTGAAACGCAAGCGCTTTCCAGCGGTATGGCGAGGGAAGGCTTGCCTTAACAGCTACCTAAGGAGGGAAAACTTGCCTTTCAGCAGAATGACGAGGAAGCTTGCCTTAACAGCTACCCCTGGGAGGAAACCTTTCCTTTTCAGCAGGATGGCGAGGGAGAGCTTAATTTGGCAGTGATGAGCGAGGAGATTGGCAATCACACAAACTTGGAAGGGATTACTACTTGAGTGAACTGATGTAGTAATCCTTCCATGATATTAAGTGATCCATCCACTAAGTGATCCGCTTAGTAGAATTTTGTAGTAATCTACTTAGTAGATTACCGCTAAGATTACTTAGTAATCTTAGATGCAAGATTATAGCATGAGAACAATATTTGGGTGAACTATCTTGCATGTCAAACTGTGGAGAGATTTGTCTGTCAAATGGTATCATATCATACCGAAGGCAGAACATGAAGGACTCCTTCAGTTCCTGTGAGTGTCTAGTCATGAGGTGCAGATCCAGGCTTATGTTCATGGGAGCCGCTTTCCTTGAATTTTTTTTTCATCAGAATCTTTTCCTTAGAAAGGGCGCCCGTTCAGCTAAGAGGCCCATGCACATTTGTCCTGGCCAACAAGCAGAATGCGTTCGGCAACACCAGTTCATTACAATTCCGCCCATGTTCTGAGCCATCCAGCAGAACGAGCTGGAGATTCGTGATACTAAGAAGTATAACGTGCACCGCACAACAAAATGCAGTTTCGGCACGAATCATCTAGCATAGCACATGCCGACCTACGTGATTGTGTGATCCAAATAGCTATAGGCAGTACTTAGAATTAGCTGACATTTCCCGAGCTATGATCCCCAGTTATCACAGATCATCTACTGCCGTTCACCAGACATCCCCGTGCGCCGTTCCCGGTAGTTTCCTGAAGGAGGATGGGGTGGTGGGGTAATGTGGCACCCCTCAAAGCAAGACAGAGACGATTCGGAGCACACTTGTAACAGTGCAACAGTGTAACGGAGCACAGTGCACACACGTAACAGTGTGGATATGTCCACGAGTAGATGAATGGTTATTGAACTAAAATCCATGGACAATTTTTGGGCGCTAAATGACCAACCATGGTCGATGCGCCCTAAAACACAATCACACATGGATAATTTTTTAATGTTATTGATTATAAAAATTAAAATTGCCACATTTACCACAAGGTAGATTTAACATTTTCTTTACTGTATAAGTTAACATTCAATAATACGATTTTAAATTCTATTTTACCACGCATAACCCAGTTCACTCTTTAGTGCCTGATGCTATATTTACTTTCGTACTTGGTGACTTATGAGATAGAGCTGGCACAACATAATCTTTTGGAAACGTTAAAAATATACAAACGGACCAAAGCATAAAACCATCATTAAGATTCTTCTAAAACTCTCAGAAACGTGTTCAGAGAGGAAACCCCATACCAATTGCCGCCAAATCGATGATTGTCTGATGTTATCACTGGTGGAGTTGGCATGGAATGGCCCCGCAAGAACATCCACATAATCCCTGTGGCTACTATGTGCAGCAATCAATCGGAAGAAGAGGAAGAACCTGTTTTCATAGCGGGATACCGAGGGACCGAGGGAGCGCTTGTCTTCACAGCTGAGTATGGAGGGAAGTTGGTTGGCTTGTTGGTTGGTTAGTTGGTTGGTTGGCTGATTGGTTACTTTGTCTCAGGGACGCATCGAGTGCGTAGGCCTTGCCTTGACAGTTGGGTAGTGAGGAGAACTTGTGGCAAATCTGGGGGTTGCGAGGAATAGCCTGGGATTGACAGCTGAGTAGGAAGACCTGGCCTTGACAGCGGGACAGCGCGAGACAGCTTGCCCGTAACACCGTAATAGGTAGGCAGGGGCTCAACCTTGGCAGCGGAGTGGAGGGGAAAGTGGGCCGTAATGGCGAGGTAGGGGCAGTACGACCCTGATAACAGGCTAGGGATGAGAGTAGTCTTACTTCTGCCACGGGCGCGTGGCGAGACGGAGCGGCTGCCACGAGACCGAGACCTTGAGTAGGAGGAGCGGCTGCCACTGCGACTGCTGCCCACCCGGCTGCGGGACGAGAACGAGCTGGACCGGCTGCGGGACGATCTGGCGCAACACACATCAACTGGCAGTCAGGCTCCAGCTGACTAGGCAATGGACGGCCAGGCGACCGCACGCCAATGGGCACGCAGTCAGTGACGGGCGACCAATCACCAGGGGCAGTCGCACGCTGGCCAATTCATCAGCCATAGTCAATTATCAGCCCATCAATTAGCAGGCAACCAGGTGTCAAGTAATGAGCGTCCCTAAGGTAGCAAAAATACATCCCATAAATACTGCAAGGATGGAAGAATTGTAAGTGACGTTAACCACTTCAAGCAACCCCTGAACTTGTTCATTCCTGAATTACAGCTACATGTTTCAGACATTACCCTTAAAAAACACTAGAACTGAGGTTGTTCGCCCACCTCAGGTTTGCACATAAATAATGTAGATGACAAACGACGTGAAGACTTACAGAGAGCGTTTTGATGATCCGGACGAGTAACTGCCTCCGGCGGCCTTTGGGGGACTTGGTTCGCATCCAAGGGTCCACGAACTCGTCACCACGGCCGCGTCGGACACTGGCCACCTCGCGGTACCTGGTGCACAGAGGGGGACAGGGTGATGGTCGACCCTGTCTTCCCACTCACCGTACTCGGTACTCGACCCTGGCTTCCCACACCACCCACTCACCGTACTCGGTACTCGACCCTGGTTTCCCAAACCACACACTCACCGTACTTGATACCCGATCCTGGCTTCCCAAACCACCCACTCACCGTACTTGATACCCGACCCTGGCTTCCCACTCACCGTACTATGAACTCGACCTTGGCTTCCCACGCCACCCACTCACCGTACTTGGTACCCGACCCTGGCTTCCCACTCACCGTACTTTGAACTCGACCTTGGCTTCCCACGCCACCCACTCACCGTACTTGGTACCCGACCCTGGCTTCCGACGCCACCCACTTACCGTTCGTCCTTCCAGTTCTTTTCTGGCGGCTCTGCAGACGGGGAGCGTCTCTCGTCGCTGTAGTGCCGGTGAGGCGCGCCCGAGTAGAAGACAGCCGGCCCGTGCGGCGGGCCGTGGAAGCCGGGGGTGTGGCGGCGCCACCCGACCTCGGTAGCCGCCCCCGGCCGCGCATGGCTGCGTCCGGGTGGAACGCCGGGTGGCCGGGCGGCGGCGGCCTGCCACGGAACGGGCCGGGCCGACCCAGATACGGCGGAAAGTCGGCTGCCGGGCCCGGTCCTGGTCCTGGTCCTGGCCGAGGTCGGCCCGGCAGCATCCGCATCGGCGGGTAGGGCGGCTCGTGACCGGGCGCGCCGGTGCGATAAGCCTCCGGCGGCGGAGAGCGACGCCGCGGTTCGTATGGGTCGTACGGGTCCACGTGGCTGCCGCCGGACAACAGGTCAGAGGTCAGGCGATACACGCACATGGTAGTTGTGGTGAGAGTAGTCTCTGAGGTGGGGCGACACCATCACTACAGTAAACAAAAAGTATAGTGACAGAAGAGCCAAGAATTTGGAATACACAGAGTAGCTAGGGCTAAGAATGGATAGTTGAATAAAAGAATGGATAGCTAAGAAATAATCGTAGCAAGTGCCTGTGGTGACAGATACGTTACCGGTGCGCGACCGTATCAAGATCAGTTGGAAGTCGTGTCGCACGAACGAATAGGCCGACAGAAAGGAAGGGAAACAAGGGACAGAACACAGAACACATTGTTATTCATTACGAGGTCGGGTAAGTCAGGATTACTGTTTAGCACACAATGCAGGTCATGAAGGATGACATCAATCACCCATGGCAGTTGGATCTCGACAAGAGCGTAGCAACGCTGGGCTCACGCAGCACGTGAACATGAAGAGCAAGCAAAATGAAACACCAGTGAACACCCGGAAATTACTTGTATTGTAACACAGCAACTAGAACGTCAGATTGCTGCCGATGAACCACTGAACTTCTCTCCAGCAAAATTTTGGTTCGCTCTCACACCAGTATACTCGATGAGCCAGCTCACGCAGACTACAACTCACCTGTGACGCCCCAAAACTCACGGTTACACCGCTGGCCGTGACCGTGGCAGCACAACCCGCTGGCTGGCCTGGTGCCGACCTACGGACCCTACAGCAACGGGACACTGTCCCACTGTGTATTAACTAGCTACGGCAGCACCGGACAAAAGACAGACTGCGCGCGCGACCTCACCCCCGCCGGCGGTACGCGTCTTCCTTGATTGTCGGACTGGCTGGACGCGTGTAATAGTCGTTCTCTTTATCGAACTCGGCCTGCGCCAGACTCAGATTCATCTTCTTCTCCTCGAAATCTACGTCAGTTTCGCGGCGTTTGGATGCCTTCCGGACTCGCTCCTTGGCCTCACGCATGGCGCGCTCCCACGCCGTCTCGAAACCTGGTCCTGGCCTTGGCTCCGGCGGTGGCGGCGCCGGCCGCTGCAACGGGGTGGCGTCAAACCGGCTCAAACATTCAGGTCGCACGGAATCCCACCGAGCAGTCGAAATTCGCTCAGTTGGGCGTCGGGATGACATTATTTCAATCTCCTTGAATAATTTGTGATAGGCAATGGAAGTGGGATCGCTTTCAGTTGATCCCTCATTCCTACATTTGCAATACCTCGAAATGGGCCAAGATTATGATCTTGATTACCATTCCTCAGGATTTGGAAGCTGTGTCTATTTGAAATTGTATTTCAATAATATTCTCGACTTCTCAAGCCACCAATTTCGACCAACTTTTGACAGGTTATATCACAATTGGTTACAGTGGCGCCATCAAACGGGCCAAATGTAGCAGCTCGGGTGGCAGCAGGTCAGTCAGGTCAGGCAGAATCAATCACTGGTGACGTCACAGTGGGGAAACATCTCAGGACAGCCACAGCCGTCACAGTCGTATCGGGTTATATGGCACGGGTGCAGACTGCTTGAAACGAGCTCAATGAATTATAAATCACATTTCATGAAAACGACGTAATGACTACCACTCAGGCCACCATTTCCAAATATTCACAGTTGAATAATTATAGAAACACAAAAGGATATTTACGGAAAGAGAACGAATAGGATGCACAAACAGCCATGCAATGAGTGCCGTACATCCCCCCTTACGAAAAATGAATTGGTGCATGAAGAACATTGGGTTCTTCTACAACGCATTCCATCGATAGGTCATATAACGACGCCAGCTTCTCACGCCGATTGACTTGAGTGGACTCGGTAATTTCGCCTGTTGTGGGATTCGAAAACACGATCCTCAGATCAAGAGTCAAACACCTCACCACCTCAGTTACGAAACCCTCCCCCTCCAATTAGTGCATCAAGAACGTGTTCATTTGTACAGTGTCCTGATTACCACTTTAATTTATTTTCCACTCATTTGCTATTGCGCAAATTTCGGCACCATTCGTGTATAAAAACGGCATGGATGCCATTTGTCTTATTCACCTGTAACAAACAACACTGATACCATTTGGAAGGAACAAAAACAAAGCTAATCAGCTCTGTAGCATGTGTAATTTGTTCCAAGGTTCAGATAATGAAGGACGAAAATGGAAATAATACTTATTCGTGACACCATGCTACCTTCTCCTCCACCTCCTTAGGCTTCTCCTGGTCTGGAGGTTTGGGCGGCGCCGGAGGTCGCACTGGAGCGAACATGTTGTAGTTGCCCTTATCCGTCACGCCCGGGTGGATGAACCTGACAATAGTGATCCAAACAATCTCACACACGCCAGACAACTCCTATCGAAGACGTTCTATGCAGCATCCAAGAACAGAGCAGGTATAGGCATATTGATACAATAACAGCATTTTGAGAACATCAACAAATGGCTTTCATTCACGTAATCGTTTGCTCACAGTTCCTCGTACATTCAGCAAGCATACCTTAGTGAGCACTGCAAATGGTTAAAGCACCAGGCGGGAAAACAAAAGAAGAACTACGACAATAATTATTTGCGAGGTCTCAGGAGCTGATCACGCACGCACTTTTTAGCCAAATTGTGGTAGAGCCCGTTCAAGCCTCAATCTGCAGGGGCGGTTCCCGCCCCCCTTCGTATCATAGAACCTATTGAACCAATTTCGAAACTGGATTGCCCAACCGAATTCCACTAGTATAGTCTACATTTCAGAACGTCAAAATCTTCGGATGGCGAAATCGGGAGGAAAACAAATTTGGAGGGGAATTGAACAAAAAACCATTTTGGGGTGTTTGCATTTTTACATCAGCAACATTGTGCATAGATGCATAACACTGCACATAGCAAGTCATTCTCGATGACCCAAAGCAACACTTGATGTCAATACATGTGCATGGAAAACAGCCACTGGCATAGACCAGAACCTGAGTAGTATTTTTTGCTGTTGACCCTTTGCAGTTAGTGCCATAAATACTTATCATTTTGTCAATCTTGCATAACAAAAATACTTCCTGTGAGGTTTTCGACTAGTGGCGAGACAAGAAAATTAATATACAGAGAATCTTGAGACCCCTGAGTAGAAAGGTTACAATATTCACCATTGGGAAAATCTGGCTCCGTCAGTGTATTCGATTTATCAAAACTGTTCGTCATGAACAATTAAAACGATACTAAATGAATGGCAATCACGATGCAACATTGATATATTAGTTTCTGGGGGATATTTTTGCTACACGCGAAATGACAAGTGGCGCCCCTCCCCAAACCCACCTATCCACTCCATCGTGACCACAAGGGCGATGCATCGGGGACAGATGTGTTTATTACCAGCCACTATATCCTTTGGAAGGTTGTATGTATGTCACTAGCATCAGGTTGTACAATCCACAAACCTGCCAAGTCGCACTGCATTGGCTCATGATGACCCACCTGCAACTTATACCCCATGTGCACTGTCCCTTGTTGAAAAAGCGGCAGACCGACTTTGGCTCGTTGCGTAGGTTTTTGTCCTCGTCGTCAGAGATCTCGCCGTCCTCCAGCGAGTCGTCGCCATCCGCAGCGAGTCCCGACGAGTTTCCGTCCGGCGCGGCAGCTGCCGGCGGCTCGTCGGCACACTCGCCGTCCTCGCCCGGCTCGGCGTCCGTCGGCAACGACTCGGCCGGAGCGTCGGCGCCGTCGGGAGCGTCCGCCTCGAAGTCGAGCTCGTTGTCGATGGTGAGGTTGAGCGTTTCGTGGACGAGCGGCGTCGAGTGGTGGTGTGGCGGCGGCGGCGGCGGCGGCTGCGGCGGGGGCGGTGGCGGACTCTGCGGCGGACTGTCGGGCGTCGGCTGGGCCGGCGCTGGCGGCGACTCGGGCGGTGTGGCAGCCGCCGGAGTGTCCGGCGGCGACTCGGGCACCGCCGCCAGCCCGATGGGGCTGCTAGCTGCGCTTCGTGCTTCCTCCTCGCCACCGGACGTCTGGCCGCTGTCATCACCCGGTGCCGACTCAGGCCCCGATAAGAAACAGCCCTCGGTCGCCTCGCACGCCTCCTCGACGCTCTCAATAAAGCTGCTCTCGTCCATGTTGACAGCTGTGGGGAAAATCATGTGGCTGGCATAATTATGACTGTCGTGGAAACGTGAATTGTGCATTCCTGAATTGCAAACAAAATGTACAAAATATGTAATGTGAACACCGAGGATGAACAAATACAAATGATAACGATTGTTCGTACGTGTGGATTTACCACCAGAACACACTCCGAAGTACAAAACGCTATTGAGCCATATGACCAACACAGCTCATACTATTTAGGGTCTGATAAAATCCTATTGAATGCGAAGCCATATCCTGCTGCACAAGGCTGATGGTTATACACTAATGCGCGCAAATCAGCACCAGGGAGGTACAATAGATGCATCAGGTTCAACAAAGAAATATGGTAAGGATGTTGAAGGCAAGTGTCATTACTATAAAAAGCTGTTTTTTTCAAACCAGCAAATCGCTACACTCAATGTAAAGCAGAGTGATGTGGTGGTGATCCAGAGTGGGGGGCTGGTCTGGACCAACAGTTTGGTACACTGGTAATGTTAATTTGTCATTCTATTCAATCTGAAAATATGTCTTGTACATACATACTTGAACAGCCTGTCTTTGTGGGAGATCTCCAGCCATTGCCAACGATGACGAAAAATCGTAAATATCAGTGACCAAAATCAAAAGGTGCAACATATTACACAGCTGGCTCTACTCTGATCTGTTTCTATTTTTGAGGGGGCATTCTGACATTTTTGGAAGGATGCTTTGAGTTTTGGGAAAGGAGGAGTTTTGGGACTCCTCTTGGTTGCAGGGACTGAGTAAATGCCATTGTTATCCCAATATTTAAGAGAGGATGCAGGACAGAAATATGAAGACCTTTTCTCATTTCTCTTGTATGAAAATAATCAGACAAAATAGCGCAAACATAATATTGGAGGTCATCTAACCACACAATCACTGGTGCACTATTTCAGAACTGTACAATTGTTCCTTAGGTGTGTGTGGGTGGGGTTTTGGGGGGGGGCGCCCAAAATCTGCTGAAATTTGTAAAGAAGTTTCAAGCAATCTATTTGAAAGCAAACTGATGGACTGAACTTCGCGAGGTTACCAAACAGCTTCTCCCTCCAGCATTTCTTTGGAAATTTGCACATAGGCTTGTGAGATATGTATTATTTACAATCATGCCAGTGAGTTATGAAGTGGCAGATCATGTAGACTCCTTCAGTGATTTTATGGTATTAGGTTACCCATTATCAGTATATTTTTGATGATCAAATATCAGTACGTTGTAGCAATCCAACATTGATAGGTTAGGTTGGTTAGGCTATTTTTTTTCTTTTTTGGTGCTTGAGGTATCTATCAGACAAGTTTTCCACATATTTTACCTCCATTTGCACTCCAGATCTTCTATACAAATGCCTGGGCTTTGGCACAGCTTTTGATTATGGATATATTGGAGAACACACCTGGGTGCAGGCTAAGTTCCCCTGGGCTTCCAGTGCAAGTAGGTCACCCAGTGCAGGTAGGTACCTAGTATACCTAGGCATTGAAAATACCTGACTGGAATACCTGGAAACTGTGTGGCTGGAACATTATGTATGGATGACATGAACTGCCTCTATTTCTACATCATAATACATTAGTTTAAATTAGTTTAGATTAAATTAGACTAGATTTGGTTAGGATCGGTGATGTTTCCCAACGTAATTATTTTTAATCATATTTATTGAAATTCTTGTGAAAAGGCAGAATAGTTATAACAGAAAGCAGAAGCTAAATGTTGTGAGTATGACTTCTGAGTCTGTCAATCAGTGTGAAATGGCTTCAGTGTGTGCAATGTGTGACCCAGTCCAATCATTGAACTCCTTTATAGAAACAATCAAGCAAGTTTAGGGTTTATACTTTTTTAGATAACACAATGTTCATGGGATTGAAGTGATATGCCCTAATTGTGCAAAGGTCTGCCAGTTTCAGGAAGACAGACATCAGTGGAAGTGTTTTGGAACGTTTTGTGTTGTCAAAAGAAATGTAGTGGTTGAGTTAACCACCAATAGATGTCGCCGTGGTCGTCCCATCACCTGAGCTATGTAAGCCCAATACAGTTCTCGCTCTGGCTTTCTGGTGTGTGCATCGTGCCCTACTGCGGACTCGGTTGGAACCGAACCATGGCGCAGCCTGCAGGATGACCAGCGACCAGCGCGATAGCGTCATTCCCAGCACCACAGTCCCTTACGGATCTACGCCATTTCTTCGGCCTAGTAAATCAAGTCGCCCCCTTTCTCCGATGAGACGGCGGAGTTGCCAAAGCCTCTCCGCCACCTGTTGAGTAGCAGGAGAACGTTTAGTTAGGACGAGTGTCATGACGTTGCGTTCCAAAAAGGCACGCGCTGCTTTGTCGTCGGTGCGCACGCTGGCATACGACCCGAAGCGCCCAACTATGTTGTCGACAGACGCCAATCGGCTCAAATGGCTGGGCTTTCTGCTGCAGCAGAAACAGCCAGATGGAACATGGCGTGTAGTACAAGCGGGCTCGCGATTCCTGTCGGATGCAGAGACTCGATACGCTACTATCGAGCTAGAGCTACTGGCGGTAGCGTGGGCGTGCCGCAAATGCCCGCTTTTCCTCAGTGGGTTGCATTATCTTGATCTGCTGGTGGATCACCGTCCGCTCATCCCGATCCTCAATTCTAATAATCTAGACGATAGAAAATCCCCGTCCGCAGCGCTTACGCGCGAAGCTGATGGAGTGGCACCTGACTGCAAGCTAGCGGCGAGGAAGGATCACCAAGGTCCAGACGCGCTATCCAGGGCGCCAACACAAGATCCTTCAAAGGAAGATGAGCTTGCCGAAGATGGCGACGCTGTGTCGGTATCCACAATCATCAGCAACGAGATCAAAATGTCAAACACCGACATACGACTGGACGAGGTTCGTCTGACGCCTGACAGAGATGAGGCACGCCTGCAGTTACAGACTGTGCTCGACGGCTTCCCGTCACAAAAATCCGACCTGCCGGAAATTCTGCGCCTATACTGGGCGGTGCACGATCGTCTAACAGTCGACGACTGCTTAGTGGCATGTGGCTGCCGCCTCGTCATCCCCAGACCTCTCAGGTCCGCGGTTATGCGTGAACTACACGCTGGTCACCAGGGTAAAGAAAAGACCAAGGGCCGGGCTCGTCAGATCGTATATTGGCCAGGAATAGATCTGGCCATCGAACATATCGCCAGGACCTGCCAGCCGTGTCAAAGAGATCTGCCGTCCCTCCAAAGGGAAAAGTACCGCCGTCACGAGTCCGCCAATCGTCCCTTCCAGCACTTATGGGCTGACTTAAGTCAGTACGCTGGGCAATTCTTCCTCGTCGCAGTGGACCCATACTCTGGCTGGCAGATGGTACGGACGCTTGGCACCAATGCCACTGCGGCCAGACTTGTGACAAAGTTACGGGGCATATTCTGCATCGCCAGCGTACCGGAAATCCTCTGGTCGGACGGTGGCCCACAATTCACCGCCCGAATATTCCAGGAGTTCCTGACACGAAGGGCTGTGCAGCATCGCGTCTCGTCGACTCACAACCCGCAGTCAAACGGACGAGCGAAGGCTGCCGTAAAGCACACGTCTACGTTAATCAGACGATGCTGGGACGAACGCTCATCGGCCCTGGATCCAGACGAGTGGGTGCGCGGTGTGACAGCATCGGAATTCCCCGGGACCGGATGGCCGTTCTCCAGCACAAATCTTGTTCGGACATCCCGTGCGGGACATGCTGCCGGCACACAGACGATGCTTCGCAGCATGCTGGCAGCGCACCGCCGATGATGCTGAAGCTGCTGCCGCTACTCACCGCGACCAAGTGGAGGCCCACTACAAACAGCGTACGCGTGATCTACCGGGACTTCAGATCGGCAGCCAGGTGGCCCGGCAAAATCCCTCGACTGGCAAATGGGATCGATGCGGTGTTGTAACAGAGGTTGCGGGACACCGTCGATACTTCGTTCGTCTGCCAGGTGAACGAGTATTAACACGGAACAGACGTCATCTGCGTCAGCGATACGTCCACGCCACGCCGAACGGGGTTGAGTCGGTGTCGTCGCCGGCTCAGGCACCAGATCCGCCTCCGTCCCAGCCTGGGCGTCCGGCACCACCGCCGACCGCCGCCATGGGTGCGCCGCGGCGATCCAATCGTTTGCGCCGGCGTCTAGAACGCCTCATAGAAGTGATGCATTGCGTGCAGCCGGGCTGGTGAGGGGTGAGGCCGTTAGTGTGCGTGCACGAGATGGCATCTTGTGATATAAATGTCATCGACTTTTGCTCGGCTCAAATCTGTCGTTTGAGTATTTTTGGGCAGAAGCAATAATACTTTTGTTCAATCGCATCACACATAAATGCACTGCACACCGTGAGTAATGTCTAATGAGGGGGTGTAGTAGTTGAGTTAACCACCAGTAGATGTCGCCGTGGTCGTCCCCTCACCTGAGCTATGTAAGCCCAATACAGTTCTCGCTCTGACTTCCTGGTGTGTGCATCGTGCCCTACGGCGGACTCGGGCGGAACCGAACCAGAAGTAAGAAAAGGCATGTGGGCTTGTGACAAGTGATTGCAAGGGAGCAAGGTATTGGAAACTGACAACTGGTACCATTCCCAAGAATAATGTATATTTATATGTAAAGCATGAAATTAAATTAATTTGGAATCAATAAGGGTCTCCACTCCCAATGTATATTATCTATTCCAAATTTTGAAAAACCCACAAAAGAGAAGCATGCTTTTTTACAAGGATGGCAACTTATTAGTGTACATCTTGTTGGAAACAGATGTCCACAACCCATACACATTAGCATTATCACCTGCCTTGCAGGGGGAGGGCAAAATCTGCCCACCCATCTGGTGTTTTTGTACATAACTCCAGATTTTACCAGTTGTCATTTCTTGTGCACCTTCTTAGGAATAACCAGCATGTTGTTTGAAGGAAGAAAATGGAAATTGGGCAAACAAATTGAGTTAGGGGCTGCTAAAATTTACAAATTTCGCATTGCTGGACCGCAAGAATCGCCACTGATTCACTTCCCATATATTGGCAAAATAGAAGTGTTCTTAGCAACACTAGCAATTTCTTTGACCTATGTTGCTATGCTATATAGTTGGAGTCGTGTTAGGTCACAGAGGTCAAGTTCATGACAGGCTAATGTAATAAGTAGTTTTCATGACTTCCTTGCTCTTATATCTCACTATAAATGGGTCCCAGCATTCTCAGTACCCTGTTAATAGCTGAGATACATTGTTTTTCTGCTTATGTTATTCTGAAACCAACACACCTAAGTCTCTTTTTTTCTTCAATAACATCCGGTTCCCTCCTTCCCATCGTATATTTGAAAGTCTCACCTCCAGACCCTAGATGCATTACCTTACACCTATTATAGTTGAAAGACATCTGCCATTGATTAGCCCACTTTTTGGTTCCCCAAAATATTACTGGAGTTAAATAATCTAGTTAAATATTACTGGAGTGGTAACTATCGTTTGTGACTTCTACCAGCTTGATGTCATCAGCACATTTGGATACTATTCCCCAGCTATACTTCAATGTTATTCACAATGATGATGCACTCAGACATGAGCTACTAAACAATGCAAGATCCCAAAACACCTTAAAGCACAATTTACCAGAGTGGGAAATTTACTTTCTGGGTTTGGAGTTGGAGTGCAAACAGACTTCTTCCTGAGTACATTTTCGCGGACATTTTTGCATGCATGAAATATATTTGCCAGTAACCAACTGGAAAATCATATGTCAGTACCTACATAATATGCATAAGTAACATACATCATAATTTTTTGTTACATCAAAGCATAGGAGCAAAGAAGCGTTAGTTAGTTATTAGGGGTTTAGGGTGCATCAACTACATTGGTTATACAGTGCCCATGGAGCAAAGAAGTGAGCAATGGATGACACCAGGGTGGGAAGCTTACTTTCCAGGTTTGGAGTCAGAGTGCAAACAGATTTCTGTCAGAGTACATTTTCATGCACATATTATTTTTTATGCATGTAGCCTATTTGCCAGAAACCGACATGAAAATCATATGTACCTAGTCAGTACCTATGTAATATGCATAAATAATATACATCATCTTTGGTCACATCAAAGCATAGAAACATAGTGAATGCTAGTTAATATTTATGCTAGGGTGTTGCAGGCAGCATTGGAAAAGTGGCCTTTTTGGAACTTTTGCAATCCAAAGAATTATACACTCCGGAAAAAATACACTCCTTGCATTTCTGGATGAAGACATACTTAACTAGCAAGACAGCTAGATGTCATTATACAATAGTGATAACTTGGGTGGAGAGGAAAATTCAGTCATACTGGGCCCCCTACCACATGAAGTTTCCAGTATAATTGAGGATAATACACATTTGTTATTTTGGGTCATCTGTAGGCACATTCCAAGAGGAGGCAGGAGTGGAGTCGAAAATGAGATGCCAGCCAGATTGGAAGAATATCAGTTTGCTAGCATGCACAAGTGCAACATATGTCAATGGATGGCAAAATATGGATCACTCCAGTCTGAATATGATCTTAATGCCACTGAACATTCCATATTTCACAACATTCCATCTTCCATATCATTCCATAACATTCCATTTGTGCCTGTGCGATTTCTGGTGAGGTGCAGGTGAATTAATAAACAGCCACCAATGCATTCATGTGTATGTTCTCCATTTGTGGACACACCTCAGAACAGAGTCCAGATGTTCCCAGAAGAATGTATGGATGAACACCAAGAGCTAGAGTGGCATTCACACAACTGGTAAGCCACAAAGTGTAGCACTTCCCACAAATCCCCAAAATACTGGTGGATATGAGCCATGTTTTGCCACAGAATAGGAATTTTCATGGGTGCTATTACTTTTCCACACATGTTTTACACACATTTTACCTCCATGAAGCATACAAAGGTATTAGGTTTGGCTAAGTTATGCTAGATTATTTTTTTGTAAGTTATCCATTTATCAAATTCCTTTCGGAATCATTCAGGATTATACAAAAAAGGTTTTGAATTTAAAAAAACACTCAGGCTAGCATAGGCTGTTTGGTTAGAATAGGCCATTTACTTTTAATTTGTTAAAGGAAAAATTGCTTATAAAATTTTTATTAAAAAAGGCTTTCTTGCATACAGTTAGGCTGCAGATTTTTCTTCATTTTTAACATCACATTTAATGGTATATTTCCCAACTAAACCGAGCCACTTTTTTGCTACCCAACTGCACTTGCCAAAAAAATGTGGTCACATTAAGTTAGTACCCACATTATGACCACATTCATAATAATTGGGTGAAAAATAAATTTCAAGAAATAAAATCGCCTATAAACTACGCTGTGCTAACCAAATATAGGAATTCACCTTTACCAGCCCGACCTCGTAGGAAGGTCCGTTCTTGGATTCAATGGATTCACCGCTCTTCATTTCCCACTCCGGCCGGAGCTATTTAAACCATTGCCACGAAAAGCCATGGATAAGGCATTTCTTTTTGCTTCCTTGGAGAATGATATGTTCTGCATCAATTGGGATGGATAAAACCATTCATATTTATATCATTAAGCAGTGAGGAGCGATATACATAAAATATATCGGAGGGATTTTCCTCATGAAAATTCCCTGAATGGTACCAAAACGTTCCTAAACCCTGCTAACACTTTGCTCTAAAATGAAGAACCACAGAACCAGAAATTTCACCTTTCGATTTCATGACTTACATTGTTTCCGAATGTCATCAACAAGTGGGAATAGTTGTATTCATGCCACTCCGACCACGATTAAAAAAGTTGTATTCATGCCACTCCGACCGCAATTAAAAAAGCGGAATGCCTTTCACTTCAGTCACATGCATTTGACATTTTTAGCAGTTATGTGTATGACTGCCCACACATGTGGCAAAATGGTAAAAACCTAAGACAAGGATGAAATAGCACAATTCCATTAACTGTGAATTTCCAGGCCACATGGTCAATTATTGTACACTGGACCGGCCATGAAATGCATTTTGGGGGTGCTTGAGATTTTAAACAACAACGGAAGTTAGCAATAATTCAAATTAATTGCGGGTGAACTCAGCTCATTAATTGTGGGACTAGTCCTTCGGAAGTGTTTGTTGAAGGATGATCCTGGTGGTGTGGTGCACCCAAGATGAGTGAGTGTGATTCATCCTGAGCTCTGCCAGGAGAAATGTTATTGGTGTATTCACATCACATCATGCATATTTATCATAAATATTTGTTTGTGAACTTTGGGAATACATCACCCACCTACACTGAGGCAATATCTATACACTTTGCAGATATCATGGGTACATTTTTTTTTTTAGTACTTTGGCTACTGAGGGCATTTCCTTGGCACAATTGCACTTATTCATGACTTAGTTTGCTGACATATTGCTGACTTAGCAGTTAGCTATATGTAGCTATATGTTTGTATGGTACATACAGCATGAAATGCTAACATTTATTTTTAATCCCACTAAAGCAATACTACATGGTTATGGAACTCATTTTTGTAGTACAGCAGTTTTTACATGGCTTAGTTTGCCAAGATGTTTATGCATACAAAAATGCTAACATTGGTTTTCAGTCCCACTAAAACAAGGTTAATTGTCAGCATGTGCATAGATATTTTTTGGAATCCAGCTAAAAAATTCATACTCCAGCTAAAAATTTTGTACTCCACTACCAAGAAAAAAAAGGAAATCCTACAATGGTTAGCAATAATTCAAATTAATTGCAGGTGAACTCCTCTCATTAATTGTGGGACTAGTCCCTCGGAAGTGTTTGTTGAAGGATGATCCCAGTGGTGTGGTCTGCCCAAGATGAGTGAGTGTGATTCATCCTGAGCTCTGCCAGGAGAAATGTTATTGGTGTATTCACATCACATCATGCCTATTTATCATAAATATTTGTTTGTGAACTTTGGGAATACATCACCCACCTACACTCAGGCAATATCTATACACATTGCAGATATCGTGGGTATATTTTTTTAGTAGGTATTTTGGCTACTGAGGGCATTTCCCACCAGGTTGCATTCCTTGGCACAATTGCACTTATTCATGACTTAGTTTGCTAACATATTGCTGACTTAGCAGTTAGCTATATGTAGCTATATGTTTGTATGGTACATACAGCATGAAATGCTAACATTTATTTTTAATTCCATTAAAGCAATACTACCTGGTTATGGACAACTCTTTTTTTCTTTCAGCAAAGTTTTTTGACATGGCTTAGTTTTCCAAGATGTTTATGCATACAAAAATGCTAACATTGGTTTTCAGTCCCACTAAAACAAGGTTAATTGTCAGCATGTGCATATATATTTTTTGGAATCCAGCTTAAAAAATTCATACTCCAGCTAAAAATTTTGTACTCCACTACCAAGAAAAAAAGGAAATCCTACAATGGTTAGCAATAATTCAAATTAATTGCAGGTGAACTCCTCTCATTAATTGTGGGACTAGTCCCTCGGAGTGTTTGTTGAAGGATGATCCCAGTGGTGTGGTCTGCCCAAGATGAGTGAGTGTGATTCATCCTGAGCTCTGCCAGGAGAAATGTTATTGGTGTATTCACATCACATCATGCCTATTTATCATAAATATTTGTTTGTGAACTTTGGGAATACACCACCCACCTACACTCAGGCAATATCTATACACATTGCAGATATCGTGGGTATATTTTTTTTTGAGTAGGTATTTTGGCTACTGAGGGCATTTCCCACCAGGTTGCATTCCTTGGCACAATTGCACTTATTCATGACTTAGTTTGCTGACATATTGCTGACTTAGCAGTTAGCTATATGTAGCTATATGTTTGTATGGTACATACAGCATGAAATGCTAACATTTATTTTTAATTCCATTAAAGCAATACTACCTGGTTATGGACAACTCTTTTTTTCTTTCAGCAAAGTTTTTTGACATGGCTTAGTTTTCCAAGATGTTTATGCATACAAAAATGCTAACATTGGTTTTCAGTCCCACTAAAACAAGGCTAATTGTCACCAAGTGCATAGCTGTTTTTTGGAATCCAGCTTTAAAAATTCGTTCTGCAGCTAAAAATTTTGTACTCCACTACCAAGAAAAAAAAGGAAATCCTACACTGAAACCTAGGATCTATATCGTGGATCATTTAAAACGTGCTCACCTGCGACTTTGATGACTCCAATAGATCTACATCGCCTCCATTAAAGTTTGATTATACGACACTGCCATTAAACAAGCAACAACTCATGCGCCTCACGAGCTCCAGCCCCAGCGGAGCTGCGCAACTTCAGCCCACATAAACAAAATGGAGTTCATTGCCGGTTTCCCACTGTTACATCATATTTACCCAAGATAACTAGAAACAACAGGTACTCCAAAGTCCGCATTTCTAGTATAGTTAGTTTAAACCAGACAAAACATACGCCACGTGACGTCATATACCGGAAGCGCTCTTTTATTCCAGAATACTACTGAATTATATTCTAGTTTTGGACCATACTGATAAATATACTACATATGGTGTTTTCATTTTATCACTATTATGGCGCTTTTCCCACGATTAGTTTCCTCGCTGTTTGTAAAACATATGCATAATTCATTGAAGCTTGAAGGTTTTATCTTCTTTTGCTAGCATGCCGGTGGCTTTGGAAGAAAAGACACCATCCCCAGAATTAACTTATCCATGTCATAAAGTCATAAAGTGTTAAGGCTTAATAAGGGCCACAAGGGCCCATCTGGGTCAAGCCTGTCTAGAAGATATTAGAAAGTACATGTTCACACCTATCAATTCCAAACCCATGCAATCCCTCCACCTGTGCCACCACAGCCAATCTCATCAGTATGACATCGCAAAGGAAGTTGCCAAATCCACTGCTAGGTACACCCCATATAGTACAACATAATACTAGCATAATGTTATACCCTATATAGCTAGTGAAAATACTCAATATCCCATGCATCACAAGTTAGAATTCAAAAACAACATTTTCCTGTCTAAAAATTTATCCACCCTACTTTTAAAGACATTCAATGAGGGACTCCCCACTGCATCAGCAGGCAGCCTATTCCATTGGTCAACAACCCTTTGACTGAAGACCTGTTGTCGTTTAACTGTCCTGCACCTCATTTTGTCTAACCTGGTTGATATTGAGAACACACACATCAAACAATGTATGTGAATTAAGGCCCTATGCCTATAATGTCAACTTGGTCAGCATGTCATTGATGCAATCTGTGATTAATGCTGGCATGTGCATTGGTCCCCTATGAGTTATATTGTTCGTGTGTGCTATGTGGAATCTTGCCATACTGTGTCATTCACCAACTTGTGTAAAATTTTGTAATTGCTCATTGCATCATGGCTGGGCAGTAGTGGTAGTAGGGTAATAGGGGGCTTCCAAACACTTCATGCATGCAAGAAATTGCTCTACTGCTGCTTGTGTATGGCCAAACCAGCATTTATACTGTTTACTGAATTTAAACAAATGAACAAGGAATCTACATCACATGGTTCTTTCTGTGAAAATCCTCTAACCACTTGCATAGAGCAACTTTAAAACATAATTGTTCTGTAGTGTTGTGTCATTCTGAATATGAATGTGGTTGTGCAGGATTACTTCACTGTAGCCGTTGCGGTACCAATTATTTGTAGCCGCTAAAAATACTGGTGTAATTGCAAAAAAAAATATATCAAAGGTCACTTCCTTGCAGTTTTCTTGAGCTGACTGCTCTCAAAAGCCTGAAAATGGCACCACAGTATGGGAAGTATCTGAACACGTTTTGTTTTCCGAACACATACTTTTCGATGTCTCCCATAGCATGTTCAGCACATAAATAACAAAAAGGTGGTAATGTTAATAAATGATGGGCCTGTCTCTACCAAAATATGAAGGTCAGATTGCATAGTTATACCATTTTTTTGTGTATGGAGCTGGTGAAGTTCACAGGTGCCATTTTAGGCTTCTAAGGCTTACTAGCAACTTCTTCCCAGTATCCTAAAAACACTTTTTCATAAACTGTGTTGAATGAAGAACATGGCAGGCTACTTGGGATTAGTGAAAGATGGGAAGAAGACAGGATAGGCAGTCATGCATGAAAAGCCAAAACCAGGTTTGATTATAAAAATGAATGCATATATTTATATGTGGCTATATTTAGCATTTTCATTATGATATTCCAGCAGAATAATGGCCAGCCCTTTCTACATGGGATAATGATGTCAGATTCAGCATAGGATGCAAAATGTATATTTCCACTAGCTAAGTTTCCATGCCACTAGGTGAATTAATATACGGTGCACAATTGATGCAATGGTGTAATTAAGGTAATAGGATCTACCATTTCCTTCGTGAATCACGTTCAACTTCCACCATACAACATCAGTAGGTTTTAGATGACCGAACACGAGTATGTTTTAGGAGGTCCAACATCAGTTGGTTAGGTCAGATTCAGTTAGGTTACTTTTGTAATTTGACATCGGTGTTCTTCGTTAGCCACCAAAAGCCCATTTCCCCACACTTACCATATTTTTTTAATGTGGTGGGGGGATGCCATGTACTGTCATTGCCAAAATAAATGTTGTTTTTCCTGGTGTTTGAAAACAATTTATTTTAACGATATTAATATTATGTTGGTGAAATTCCTTTTTTTCCAGATATCAGCACATGAACTTGAACTTCTGATTTGCTGAGTTTTCATTTCCCACAGAAATGAGTATCGGCTTCCTTCAAATCACATCAGATAGTGATCTGAATTGAAGGAATGTTTAAAATGTTAAGCGTGGTGGGTAGGAGGGATAATGTGTGGTCTGGTCCATGGCCAGAAGGAAACCAACGGACCGATCGCTGGGAACCCATCTGCGTATGCCAAAATGAACCACGAGAAGTGTTCTGGACTCGCCCCTGAGCCTTAGCGCCCTGACGGTTCCCACCGAGGAATTCTTCCACACATTCAGAGAGATGGATGCAGCATTTTGTGTTCACCATGCCCAAGAACCCAACAATCTCAGCAGACATCCAAAGGTCATTGGAAGTTTCCCTCAGGTGTTGGAATCCAGATTCACTTCCACATATGAAATGTCATTCAGTACTTTACGAGGACCTGGACATTTATTAGTATCGGGCTGGTAAACAATGAGGCGAGCGTCGCCAAGCTTGCAAAGCTGCAGCAGCTAAAACCCGAGCAGTTTGCTTAGTGACTGCGAACTGTGAGCCGCACTTGGTCTACACTTCACATTTAGATCAGTGTTTGAATCCTTCATTGTTTGGACGTATAGGTGCATCACCTGCCGTTGATCATATAGCTGGATATCAGGACTTTTTACACAAAAATTACACGAGACTAGACGTACGTGTTGCAGTTCCACCGAGTGTGTGTCAAACTCAAGAACTGATATGTGCCTGTGATTGTGAAGTCGGTAGAGCGTAGCCTGTTGGTTTAGGCGTACTCATCGTCCCACTACGGTGCTCGTGAGTAGTCTGCGTATATATGTATGTTGAGTTGTTCTCAGCCACGGATGTCACGATGAGGATGTTCCATCTATTCTTGCCGGTTCGTCAGATTTTATAAAGTGCCAGATATGTACGAACTGTAATGTTAGGTGTTGTAATGTATTGATGCAATGTAATCTCATTAAGCTACGTGGCTTATGTGAACCTGCTACAGATAACCCCCTATGTAATGCGTTTGGTGGAGCCGAGGTAGCTCAGTCGGTGAGGTGTTAGACCCTTGACCGCAAGATTATGGGTTCGAGTCCCGCAACCAGCGGAATTACCGAGTCCACCCGCGACCAATCGGCATGAGAAGTTGGCGACGGTACATGACCTATCAGTTAATTGCGTCATAAAATAACCCAAGATTCTTTTTCTCCTTCATGTGTTTCCTTCCTCCAACATATGTCTTGCGTTGTGCTTCCTCGATATATCGTTTTAATTCGGTCTCTGTTGGGAGCCGGAATGTAGATTCATGTGCGCAAAATGACGAACGCAGTCGATGCGCCCGAAATACAAATTCCTGTCCACCACAGAGTGTACAACGGAGAAACAATCGGCAGTGGGAGAGAGGGCCTTCCTCAATCTTGGCTGTCTCGTCTTCCCCAGCTTTATGCTCCTCATATTGAAGGCTGATTGATAAACAACTTGTGTTACCGTGTTTATGTCGTGCTGTGCTGCAAAATGGTTTGTTTACACTGCTACTAAATGCTGTGCTGTTTTTGGTTACACGACGCGAATAATAAAATCCTATTTTAAAGAGAAAATATTTCCTTCAGTTAAAAATGGAACACATTTAGTTAAAAACATGCATGGTATTACGTGGTAATTTTCCATTCCGCCCACAATTCAGCTGTTATTAAAGTTGCCTCCGAGCTGGTCTAGCATTGAAATACCTGTTGCCACTGTATTATTGCATACATGACAAAAGTTTGATTCACATAGCGTCAGTGACGCAGCCAATTTATTTCGACTGAGAATGCCGAATAACTGGGTGGGAACATGGGCAAAGCCACGGTGGGGGGTGAAGGGGGATGCTTCTCCAACCTTGCCAAGCTCCGCGTTAAGCCTCTGGCAGTACATGATAATCGAACCGAAATCCTCGTGCGTGCATCTAAAATCCGTCTTAGCGCTTACGGGTTCCATCAAGTTGTTGCGGAATCTAAATCGAGCCTTCATGGCTCGAAAAGCGCTGTTTTTTTTTTTTTTGGCGCCGGCACTCCAGAACATTTTAGCCTGCCTAAATGTTTTAGCCAACGTCTGCTCCTGTCAAAGCCAGTCACCAGGACTGCTTGTCGCAGTCCTGGTGACGTGTATTCGCCGTGTATCGTGAGAGGCATGGAGCCGAGCTTAGATCTGGCATCGCTCTGACTCCAGCGCGGGTCAAGTCATTTGACTGTTCGGCAGTATGCACAATTGTTGGTTTTGTCACCTTGATAACCACGTACTGTGATTAAATGCACACTTCGAAGAGTAGGGACTAATGTTGGTCGGCGGGTACTGGTTGAAGGGGGAAGGGGAGTCGTTAGTTTTTACCTCAATATTTTCGACGCACTGTCGTAGGGCCAAAATGATTAAATTCATGAGGGCCTGTCTCCTATCCTATCCCTGATGGCCTACTACCCATGCCAGGAAAGGACTGGGGGCCTGGACACTGCCATGAGCGGTGGTTACGTACTTCCTATGCCTGGCTGAATAGAAAAAGTGCCCAACCATCAATTTATGGCGGCCAAAACCCAGCCTTGCAGAATATCTGCGTATTTACCTTCTCTTTATGCAAAAGATTGTCAAATGTGAAGAATGTCTTAAATTCACTGTCGCTTATTAAAAGGATTCCCACGACGCACACAAAAGGCTGCCGGCTTCCAGCCTCGAACCGGCTACCCCCGAGTCGGCAAACCGCGCGCTACTAACCGCGCCACCCACACCGGTCCCATCCTTTCGCTTAAGTTAAATAGTGTCGAGGGATATGGCATAGGCCTACATAACACAATTTTACACGGTAGCTGACAAACCCATGTAAAAACCTACCATGATTATCGAAATACCATGAAGCAAGCTTTCAGATGAAGTATAATTTATACCTATCACGTATACTTGCTAGTCAGGAACGTATGCAGAAAATGACCATTTCTTGCTGTCGTGATGACCTGCTGAATCCAAATCAGCGCCCAGATGACGTCGCCGGCTGGCAATGAAAATCCATTGAAATTTAGACATTTTTACATTTAATTCCATACTACATTCACGCAATGGATGTATCGTGGTAGCAATTTGTATACTATAAAATCAAAATGCATGTAAATTTTCAAGTGTATGGCAGCTAGGACCAAGACCAATATGAGACCAAGACCATAGCACTGTAATATCAAGTGAAGGATATTGCACTGGCAAATTGTATGTCTTACCATAATAGTGTTACGTTACAGCCCTCAGCATTTACAATGTTCAACTCTAGGCAACATGAATGAACTCAATGTTAAATATGTGAACAGTCCAATGACCACAGTGAAACTCTAGCACGAATGATTTTTGATACTGCCTGGCACATTATCTGCTTTATAGTCTTTTCATAACACGATATGAGGTGTAAATATCCATACATTTGCTGTATAACATCAACTCCTGAATTACCTGGCTGTTTTAAGGCCATGTGCAAGTGTACATGACTTAAAATATGAAGATACTACGATGTGCCTAGAGTAGGAAATTATGAGGGCTAAAGGTAGGAACGCATCACAATCAAGGTAAGACATACAATTCGCCAATGCAAGTTCCTTGCTTTGATATTGCATAGCCATGTGTTATATCTGGCCCTGGTCTAAGCTGTCATACACTTCAACATTTGCATGTATTTTGATTATCGAAGCATGGAAAGTACTGCCACGATATATCCATTGCGTGGCTCGTATGAAATAGAACGTAGCAAGTTCCAAATCTCAATGGATTTGCACATTTGGACACAATACAGATATCCGACCTTTTCAGTGAAATATCTGGGCAATGTTGGTGCTGACATCCAGCATAGCAAAGTACTTTTTTTCCATCATTTATTATCAAAGCATAGATACAATAATGAGGACTACACCTAGTTTTATCAACTTCAAATTCGAGAGAGCCTCTCAGAATCTCTGAATCCCCCGAGAGGATTAGACGCCCGTGGTGCGACCTTACAAGATCGCAGTGATATGAAAAGTGATGATGTGATGAGTGACGAGTGATGCTTGTCATGCATAGGCATAGGAACAGGGGGGCCATAGCCCACCCACTTTTCAAAGTGGCCGGGCCAACTAACTCTCCCACTTTTGGGTCATCTAAATTTCGTAAACTTTAACATGCACACACTTGAATATATGACAAAGCTGATATCATACCGTAACACTTCATTTCTTAAATAATGTACACTTGGACATGACCCTGCAAATATATGGATGTACATTAGACCGGTTCACATTTCAACTTTTTTCGAAGATAGCTTCATCTCGCATATTTTCTCATTGTTTGATTCATTTTAAGTCCATTGGTGTTGGTTTTAGCAGGATCGATCAATATCTTAGGGTGCCGCATCGACCCCAAAGTTTGGGTGTTCGGACTTCCAACTTGCCGTTTTTGCCCGCAAGTCTAGCGGTTTTCTACTCTGGTATCTCATCGTCAGGCAACATTCTGCAGACTTACCTACCAGCGCATCCAGTAGCTTTCTACCTCGACATGTCTCCAGTGCTTCGTTATTTGCAGCCCAAAGAGCGCGTTTTCTAGCGAGGAACTGGATATGGGTCAGTGACGGTATAGTTGCCCGTCACCCTGATCTTCCTTGCACCAGATTTTTGCCAAGTCGCATACGCCCTGCGAAATGACGCTCTCAAGTCGGTAAGTAGATAACTCACACTCAGATCAGGTGTTTACTGTACCCTGGCAGTGAATTGAGTGATTTCCGGCATAATAACACTCGATAAGAGCCTTAACAAATTTTAACCCAGATAATAAAATAGTCGCAGCCACTCGAACCATCTCGATACAACTGCAAAATCAGCCGTCGCGTTTCCGCGCTTTCATTTATTTATGGTGACTGGTAGGATCGCCAATGACTGAACACTAGATATGACTGTGACTGAACACTGAACACCTTGAGCATCAATGAGCGCTCGACAATAGGCGAAACAATTGCAGGCGAATTTAAACGAACATGAAAGTAGATACCAAATAACTTATCACATCGTGTTAACAAATCACATCGAGATAACAAATCACATCGAGCGGTGGGTCAAGCCCCAGTGTTGCTGTCATGCAGAAACGAGACCTATTGCTTTTCACGTTCATGGCAGCTTTGCTACTTCGGTAATCTCGCTCTGTGGCTCTCAACAGCTTGCAAGAGCCACTGGAACTGGGACTCGTCGCCGACCATTCCAGCGAACTCCTTCAGCATGCTGATCCCCCGCTCGGCTAGATCATTTGTGACTTTGACCTCACGGACAAAGTTCTAGAATTTCACGTAGTCGTCGTCCTCGCACCACTGCTGTGGCGGCCGCTTCAGCCAGGCGTGCGGACGGACCGATCAACTAAAAAGGAGCCATGAGGTCCCGTCAACGAGATCCGACAGTCGCGTGCTCGTATCCAGGCATACTACGGGCACGTCCTCCTCAAGCCGCCGACCACGGAGACGCGGCGTCGCCCGCAGTCTCGTGCACATCTGTAATGAAGTTTTGCTCCCCCAGAGCTTTTTCAGACCTTTCCCACTTTGTCTGACGTAAACTATTATGCATGTGAATAGACTATGGGCCTCGACGTTCGCGATTTTCTGAACCAGGTTATAATTTCAATAACTCTGAGTCCCCATCTCAGATCTCTGATTCAAACATGTATGCATCCAAGTCTTCATACAAACCCAGCCTGACACCATCTCAATCTCTTGTTAACGTTCACACACAATCTTCAACTTGTACACAGATCGACCTTCAACATACAAACTCCCATCTCAAACGATTACATCTCAACAGTTATACAGCGGTTTCAGACAGTCAGTCTCAGACATACTTTCAATAGTGACCCCGGGCGGCCTCACTGCCTCACTGCCTCTTTCCTCACTGCCCGCAAATGTGCCTTACCAGCATAGATCTTGTCTTGCCCAATCATCCGAAACTGCCTAGGACCCTTCTGGTCTCCATATAAGGCTTCATCTTCAGCTCTGGTCTGAGCGGTCAGCACGCGGTTCCTCCTGATATCCTCCAGAGCATCAGGAGCTCCAATGTCTCAGAGTTGGTCCAACTTCTCTACAAAAAGCCTTCTCTTGCCCTGTGGGTTTGATCGCCTTGTATTCTTCTCGAGTTTCCGCCACTCCGTGAAAAGTAACTCGAGCCTCTGCTGGCAGTTGTATGGCCGCATGGGCCTGATACGGGCCACTTAAAAAAAGGGAGCACATTCTCCACTGTGATCCTGCATGCTTCACTTTTGCCCTCACACCTTCACTCTCTTTCACGTGAAACAAGAACTGTAGCACTTGCCTTACTGTGGGCAACTGAGACCCTGTGATTGATGGTCTTGGTTGGCCCACCAAGAACTTCTCAGTGTCCTTTCTGAGTCTCTTGGATTTGTCTTTTTCAGCGCCTGGAGGAGGCTCTGCGCTGACCAGTTTCTTCCCACTTCTTGCGCTGATTGGCTCCATAACATACAATTCCTTTGGTGTCTCTAACACCAAAGGAATTGTCTGTTAATTACATTATGCTGGGGAGGGGGACCTGATAATGAACAACGTCACCCATATGATCCAGTGTTAAGAATGCATAGGTAGCATTTGGAAGGTGGGAAGAGAATGTATTAAAATTGAGGGGGGGGGGGTTTTTTGTTTTTTTTTTTAAAAATTTAAAAATTAATATTTTTTTTTTTTTTTTTTTTTTTTTTTTTTTTTTTTTTTTTTGATAATTTTTTTTTTTTTTTTAAAATGGAAATGTGTGTTTTTTTTTTTTTTTTTTTTTTTCCACCCCCGTTTTTTTTTTTTTTTTTTTTTTTTTTTTTTTTTTTTTTTTTTTTTTTTTTTTTTTTTTTTTTTTTTTTTTTTTTTTTGTTTGGTCCCCTAAAAAAAAAAAATTTTGAGTTTAGAAAAGGGGGGGGGGGATATTTTTTTGTTTTTTTTTTTTTTTTTTTTTTTTTTTTTGTTTTTTTTTTTTTTTTTTTTTTTTTTTTTTTTTTTTTTTTTTTTTTTTTTTTTTTTTTGTTGAAAATTTTTTTTGTGGTTTTTTTTTTTTTTTATTTTTTTTTTTTTTTTTTTTTTTTTATGTTGTTTTTTGGTTTTTTCTTTTGTCCATTCCCCCCCCATCTTGCACTACCTTCCCCCAAAACTTTATAAAAAATTTTAAAAATAATTTAATAAGGGCCTCCTCTGAAGATTTTTTTGGCCTTACTAAGGAGGGACTTTTTCATACCTCATAATTTGCACCACATGGGGTAAGTGACGTCGCAAGTTGGTAAGTCTGCAGAATGTTGCCTGATGATGAGATACCAAAGTGGAAAACCGCTGGATTTGCGAATTTTTTAAAATATGGATATTCACACCCTATATTATGTTATAAAAAGACTATAAAGCAGTTAATGTGCCAGCCAGTACGAAAATACATTCATGCTAGAGTTTCACCGTGGTCATTTGCCTGTTAATGTATTTAACATCGATTTCACTGATGTTGCCTGGAGTAGAAAATTGTAAATGTTGAAGGCTGTAACGCAACACAGTTATGGTAAAACATACAGTTTATCAGTGCAATTTTCTTCACTTGATATTGCAGTGCTATGATTGGTATTATTGGTCCTGGTCCTAGCTGTCATACACTTGAACACTTGCATGCATTTTGATTATTCAAGCATACAAATTGCCACCACGATACATCCATTGCGTGAATGTAGTATGGAATAAAACATAGAAGTTTCCACATTTCAATGGATTTTCCCAGTTTGGCACAACACACAGCCATCGAGCCTTTTGATTGAGATGCCTGGGTATAATCGGTGCTGGAATAGAATGTAGCAAAATACCAATTTCCATAATGCATTATGATTGTATTTATACCACAATGAAGTCCACACACAACTATAGCAACTTCAAGTGCGAGAACGGCTCTCATAATCCCCGAGAGAGGATTAGGCGTTCGTGATGCGACCTGACAAGGTCACATGAGGAGTGATGTGAGAGGGATCATAGGCGTAGACACAGAGGGGCTAGGGGGCCATGGCTCTTCCACTTTTCAAAGTTTGTGTGTGGGGAGGGGGGGGGGGGGTAACAATTTCCACCACGGGAATCGCGCAGAAGGCTTACAAAAAATAGAAGTCGACCCAACAAATTAAATAATAACGACTTGAACAGTGGACCCGATCACCGTAAAACTGCGTAAAGTCCTGACAGGAAGTTCTCCCAAGGGCTTTTCCTCTGAAGGCCACCATCCGCTGACAAAAAAAAATCCTCGTTGAGCAGCTGCCGTGGCATGCCAAAGATAAAAATACCACCCATCCATCCCTGGGCTCCTTGGGTTTCCAATAACCCAAGAATCGCGTCGGAGTCTTAAACAATTATTATGGGACGATAGATTCGCGTTGGGGCCCCAGAATTAGAGGTTGTACATATATATAGCTGGCACCAAAAAAACTTGCACCGGGCCCAAAAATCTGCGCCGAGAATTCCACAATCGCACCGAGGCGTGCGCTAGTAGCCTCGCGGACTAGCGCACGGGCCCAAATATTGCTCTTAGAACCCAAATTTCCTGTCGGTATTCCCATAGGCTTCTGGTCGGCGCATGACAAATTCCCGGAGGAGTGTGGCTATAATGAGCTTGCCCCCTCACACACACGCATAGCGGAAGTTGAAGAAATTGTGTTTGAACAGTAATACTAATGGTTTCACTCGCACAAGGAAGACAAACCGATGATTGTAGAAGATTCCATCAGTCATGAAAAGGCCAGCGAGAAGTGAGAACTTGAAGGTAGTTATACTGCGATGATAGTTATTTTAAGTACCACATGTTTCCGTTAGCTATAGGCTCTACCAGGATGTCTGCCTCCCCTCTTAGCTGTTAAAGTTGTGTGTGCACTATTAAAATTCTTGGGTTCTCTGTCCAAGTGCTCAACCATAGTACTTTGCGAAATTCCCGAGTGCTCCGCTAATGTTGACCCCTTTCCACCCACCTTTTGAGACGTTCTAACGCCTATGCCAGCATTCTGCAGAACATTGGCTATCATTGAGGGTAGACTACTGGTAGACAGAATATTCAAGCTCCACGATTAATACTCATAATTTTTTCAGGGATACTGGAATTCGCCTTATGCGTTCTGAAAGCCGTCATCCAACACAAATATGTTGCTCAGTGCTCAGCAACGATGCATATACAAAGGTCTGTTCCTTATGACATTCAACTTCAGCTGATCAGAACATTCGCCACAGCAATTGGAAGTAAGATCAAATCACAAAAAGGCTGCAAGACAAGTGGTCCCAGGTGGCACAAGTGGCAAGTGGTCCCACCCGTTGCATGGCCGGACTGGAACAGATCAGACCAGCAGGTCAGGCGGATTTGCGTTTTGTTGATCGTAAACAGACTCGTCCCGCCGGCCCCACCCGCAACAAATACTTATCACGGTCCTGTTTTGTTCAGTTAATTGAAAACTGTTGATTGAAAAACGTCTATCTGCTGTATTCGATCCCAGATTTAAATGCAGGCAAGAAAAATAGATATGTTGGCGCCATAAACGTTCAAAAGTAAGCATGCATGGCAATGGAGATTCGGTTCCGTAGGTCGTCATATATTTTCAAAATGCCAACACAAAATGTCAACATTATACGTAACATTATACGTATATACGAACATTATACGTGTATATGAACATTATACGCAAATGCGAACATTGTACGTATACGTACATTATACGTGACGTCACGACTCATCAATGTTTCGCTTCTCACAAGCATGCGTGCGAGGAGTCGTGTGCTCAGACCGCATACAGTTCCGTGCTCATACTCCCTCCGCTGGTCGGATACCGAACACATACTCCCTCCGCTGGTCGGATACCGAACACATCACAGCAGATCAGTTCGTTTATTCAGCCTCAAGACACCAGCTCCAACTCACTTTGACAGACCTACAGTGTGGACGTCATCAATAAATCTCTATGGAGCCGAGGGCAACTGCCGCAATCATCGCAATCATCACAATCGGCCAGCTGGCGGACAGGTGACGGGGCCTCGTCTGGCGTATAGTGCAGAGCGCTGCCGAGCTGGTGCCGGCCGGCTGGTCGAGCCCCGGCGGGGCTAGCTCGATTTAGGCAGTTGCACCGTACCGGGAGACCTTCCAGCCAAGCCGTCCGTATCAGTGCCGATGCCGACCGATATCTTCTCCGGCCCCACATTGACCTCATCTCGCAACGAAGCGCGGAGCTCTTGGACAGGCGTCGCAGTCGGTCGCCGTTTCGGCTGATTTTTGACGGGCGGCTCCCGCGCCGGCACCAGGGCCTCCTCGATGCGTCTCCAGATCTCGAGGGTGAGGTGCGGTCGGCTGGCGTTCATCGACCTGGGGTCGTACAGCTGCAGCTCGGGCCGCATGCACATGTACTCGAGCGTGGTGGAGCACGGCTCGTGCTGCCACAGCCCGGTCAAATGCTCCATGTACACGCACTGGTGGTTGGTGTCGTAATGGTCGTGCGGGCTGAAGTTGTCGAAGGACATGATCGCACCGTCTGACCATCGGTGGAAGCCATCGTCGGTGTGAATCAGGCCCATCCATACGTTGCTTTCTGTTGGAAGAGTATGGATCACTAAACGCCACTGGCATGGCAGCAGAAGCATCTGGTGACCTTGACTGCACTCACCAGGTGTCTGCGAGATGACTACGAGTGAGGGTGAAGTCCGAGTGAGCCTACTCACGTATATGTTCACTAAATATTCACCTGAGCGCCCCCGCCCGGGTCAGCCCGGCACGATCGGCACGCTCTCGATATCTCAATAACTGTTCAGTCACGATTTTCGAGTTCTTCACCTTCACTCAGAATTACACCTGCACATTTAACTTCGTCTTAGCAAGTTCAACCGAGCACAAACACGTTAATGTAGTTGATGCGCCCGAACACGTTAATAACTAGAAACAATTTTTTAAAAGATAGGATCATGTGACAGACATTTCCTGGAGCCGATCCGATAGCCATCGTCTACAGGGCAGCTAACCAGCTACCGATCAAGCGGCTATGTAGTTATGGAACGGGACCTTCGTGTCTCCAGGCCGGGGCCGTACGACTATTCGGCTGGTGTCAGTCCGATGGAGGACGCCGCGCTCAACGGCTGATATGAGACCCAAACTGAACGGGGATGCTGTGAGGTAGAATGGACCGCGAAGCAGCGTTGCATTTGTAATTCAAGAAATCGGCACAGTGCATTCAAACTTGCGATGCAACCAACTTGGTCATGGACTATATCGAACAGAGGGCGATTTCGGCAATATTACAGGAGATTTCGGGTGAGCCGGAATGCTTTTTTAGCATGTGTTTTAGCCAAAATTGTACTATCTCCACCATCAACTACCCTACAGGCGACTTATGCTGGTAAGGACTAAACACGTTGCAACCTTTGGACAGAGTATTTGCAATTAAGCACGGACGGGAGACCAGCACACACAGACAGGCACTTGGAAAAGGACACATGAGTTGAAAATCAATTAAAAAAGACGTCCAGAAACTGAGGATCAAATCGAAAATATGACAAAAATGAAAACTTGTGAATCACCAAAATGGCAACCGAGACGGAAAAGGGAAGGTTCCACGACTGATATAGAACTGCTGTGCATTTGACTGTGTGTGTGGATGTGTGTGTATGTGCGTGACATTATTTCGAATCATCAACTTTCTGATATCGCACGAGCAACATCGAATGACATCCATTTTTTTCCAACTTGAAGCCATGGCGACGAAACGCGAGATCATCGATGAACTCAATCAAGCCTTTGACCTTGACATGTCCCGGTTTGAAATACTACTCGAGTTTTCAACGCTGGCTATCGCTTTTACACCAGATTTCGATAGATTTAAGCGAGAACGAAGAACAATTGATGCGGCTGAAGGATCAGCATGGCTTTCACCGTGGAATAATAATTCGATTGCTTAGCTCTGTGATGCCTCATAACAAACGAAGTCAAATGACGCTCCTTTGATTAAAATTAAAAGAAGGCAAACGAACCTAGCGTTCGGTCGACATCGCCTCAATATCGCCATATCATAAATCAAGCTAACCTTCAACATTGAAGTTTGGCCATGACATGTTCCAGTTTGAAATGGTACATGACAGTTCGCCACAGGCTTGACACCAGATTTGGGCAGGCTTGGGTGAAAACGGTAAAAAGAGAAACGATATAAGAAACCGGCTTGCGTTTGACCTTGGCCGCTAAGGTGGTTATGTAAGACCTGTGTAGTTGCTTTCAGCCTTGATCCAGTTGTATTGATTCGAACGATCGTAAACCTGTCGTTGAATGTCAATGCCAATACAAATACTCCTCTGGCGAACGCCGCTGAAGACTAATACGAATACGTTCCATAGTTCACGAAGAGAAAACTTTGTCGCCAGGACTGTGTATTCTTCAGCGCTTCGCGGTAACCAGACTTGGCCGGCCCAGCTCACACCCACCTCAACTCGACACCGCTCCCGCGCTAGACACCCCCGACCGCTGATTGGCCCATTCCGCACACGCCCCACCACGCCACGTATCCGGTCGTCCCTACCGGTCACGAGGTCGCCGCACTGGATGACTCATCTGCCTAGTACCAGTGCCACCTCACATGCAATCTCACTACACATTCAGAGGTAAAAAAACAAAATAGCGGTCGCCGACGGCGACGAAATCGTTGCTAGCAGTCAGCCGTTTTCCTATTTATTATGTGAAGTGGTTGCTGACCGTTCGCCGATGAAAGCGGCGCTCCGGTCAAGCGCGGTGCTTTTGCGAGCAGATTTCTGTTTGCATTCTTGACATGTGCTTGAGGCGAAGCAATCCATCCGATTACTGAATGGAAAGCTAGGAGTAGCTTATAAAGTAACAGGGATGGCCGGAAACTTTTTACAACGTGATTTTATGCGGTCTTTCCTACGCATAAATATTTTAGCAAATTATCTTTTGTCAGAGCATGACTACTTCAGGACATATAACTTGCGAATTCAAAATCATTCCAGTAGACATAATTGGCCAGCTCTTCAATTCTCAAGCTGTATAGGTAATTTTGGTCGCCAAAACTGCTGATTGTTATAACCATTCGGGCACGGAACCATCTACCATGTCGGAGGTTTTTTAACCTCTGAATACGTTAACTTTGCATACGTACGTAAAGCTGTCCATGACTCCCTCGGTGGTATTCTAGATGTTCAGGGACCCCCGCAAAGTCATGTTTGTTCAATGTACATGTTGCATTCCCCTGCGCTGGTATCAATATATATATATATATATATATATATATATATATATATATATATATATATATATATATATATATATATATATATATATATATTGATACCTGTACAGGAGAATGCTACCTAAGACTAGGGATGTCAAAATCCCGGGATTTGCCAATCCCGGAATCCCAGGATTAAAAAATTTCAATCCCGGGATATCCCGGGATCCCGGGATTACAGTTCAGTTGAAAATAAAGATGTAAAACAGGTATATAGGAGGTCGCAGTTATACCATTTCCTCTAATATATGCTGCGGTTGAAGAGCGTTGGCGTTCTGTTGCATTGGTTAGCTTCCAATTCTTAAATTAGTTCTGCAAAATGTAAGATACAAAACCTATATTGACCACAATAACAACAACTGAAAGTGTCACAAAACTTTATCATATTGAAGCACAATAATGTTTGTAACTTCCGAAACTTCGTCTGCAAATAATTTTGTTTACTCGTTTAGCATAATTTAAATACAAATATACCAACTGGATCCTGTATCACGCTGAAATCAGTATTGAGTCCTTAGAACAGAACGTTTATTACCGATAACGACACTTCAGGAACACAAGCGCATCGATTGTTTCATCATTTAAACGTGAACGGACCTTGGAAACCACATGTCCTACAGTAGAAAACACTCTCTCGGACTCTACGCTCGTGGGGACAATCGTTTTGAGCCAATGATAGACCATTTCCGTGAGCCTGCCACGGCCAGAAATTGTTATTGTGTCTAGCTCTTTCCTCACAGCCTTCGACAGTTGGCTTTGCCCTAGACCCTCCGGTGTGACTGGCACTGCACCCTTTGAGACTTTCTCTAGCGCCATCTGCAGCTGTTGCTGTAGAGATGGTGGTGGAGGTGGCTGATCCACATCTGAGTCAGAATCGTGATTGCGAGCTTGGTCTTCCGGCTCGGTGCATGCTTCACCAAGTCTTTCGAGGGTTGACGTGACGAAGTCTTGGACTTCCCTTTTTGTGGCACGGGGGAAGATATGCTTGAAATCTTCGTCAGTGTCTCGCATGCACGTGTGAAGCGATTGGAGCACCGCCGCCGCACTCGGCCGTCGCTGTTTGATCCGACGAATCAAAGCTTCAGAAAAGCTTTGAGCCATATCACTGGATTTCTGTGACAGTGAGGTCAGCATGAACCGTACAGCGGCCTCGACTTCTAACAAGCCACACTCACGTCGACACACCGATTCAGCTCCTAGCTTTAGTATGCTCAGGCATCTTACCATCTCCTGTATCAGATCCATTTCCCATTCTTCCACCATTTTCGCGGTTTTCTCTCCGATGTCAATCAGAGCTTTATGAACGGCTGATGTCAGTACGACAAAACGCTCGAGCATCGAATGCAGGCTGTTCCATCTTGTTTTGCAGTCTATTATCAACATCATTTCCTTTCCTTTCTCTTCAACTACGTATTTTCGTAGTTTCTCATTTTTTACTGGGGATTTCCTGAACAATCGTACGATTTTTCGTACCTTTTTCACCACACCTAATTTGGAACCTCGAAGTTCGGAAAACTCGCTGATGTCCGACTCCCCTTCCGCGTCTTCGCCGGCGCTATCGTCTGAGTCACCACCACCACTGCGGTGTGCTATGTCCGTGTACAGTACGTCGACTACCGCCAAGTGGATACCGTGCGCCAAGCACAGCTGATGCTCACATGGCAGCTGTTTGCCGAATTTGACCATGACGGATGCCCCGTCACTGGTAACTGCCATCACGTGCTGAAGATCCAAGCCGAACTCGGCTAGCTTTTCTTTCAGAAGCTCGACGTATTTTTCGGCTGGCATGGAACTATGGCACCGAATGACGCCCAAGCCCCATACTTGCTCCTCACAGTGCACGTTAATACTCATGTAACGCCGGTTCCGCAGCGAGGTGTACTCATCTATGGTAAGTGAGAATCTGGAACCACCGGTTAGTGTGTCTTTCATTTCTGATTTCACTTCCATTTTGACCCGAGCACAGTGTCCCATAACCCGCTTTTTAATGGTGTCGTGGTGGGTTGGCACGTTTTTAAATCCCTTTGCTGCCAGGTCACGGAGATCGGGGGAAGAGCAGAACACGCTGAATGGCAAGCCGTCTCTGGCACACATCTTCGCCAATTTTGAATCCAAACCTTCTTCCGTACATGTTGGAAAGTAGCTATCAATAGTCTTTTTTTATCTGCTGGTCCTCGGTCCTCACTTGAGCACTGGGATGCGCTTGCACTTCCAGTTGAACTACCCGCGCATAGGTACGGATGATTCGTCTTCAAATGGACTTTTTGCCTTTTTGTTGAACCACCACTTATCTTCAGAACTTTGTTGCAGCGTTTACATTTAGCGGTTTGTCCTCCACGCTCACGTAGAAAATGTTCCCAAACAGCACTTCCTTTAAACGGCACGTAATCTGACATTGCTTCTCAAAAGATCGAAAACAAACTAATAAACGTTAATGTTCACCATCAAACCCTATGCCAATCTGCAAATGCAATCTGCTCTACGAACAGGTCACGACGCGTGCCAGCACGGCGATGCTTTTCCGGCAACTGATCCCCGGCGGCGGTAAATCCCCGGCGGCGGCGGCGGCAACGACCAGAGGCGCAGCCAGGGACCGGGGGCGGCAAAGGGGCATTGGTCCCTCCCTTGCGGCCGATGTTTTCACTTTTCTGCATTGGAACTGCCCATGAGCAAAAGTTTGGCCCTTCCTTCAACATCAGCTTGCCCTCCTTGAGAAAATCGTGGCTGCGCCCCTGGCAACGTGCGCTGTCAAGGTCAAGTGTATTTCCACTGCTCTCACGCTTACTACGGCGACTTCGGAATAGCGTGGGAAGAGCGTGACCTTGTGAGCTTGTTTCAAATTGGGCGAGAGGGGGGGGGGGGTTATTTAAACGAAGGATATATTATTATTCCATGATTTTTATACGGGAATAACTTTATGTCTACCTATATTTCACTCACTTCGTGCTATCGGGTCCCGCAATATTTGGTTTTTACCAATGTCGGGGGGTCTGGGTGGCGGAGCCCCCCAGTTAGGGCCCCACAGGATTAGGTGAGTTAGTTTTGGCCAGGTTGAGCTTTAATATCACTTTTTCGATGATATAAAAATTTATAGCACAAAGTAAGGGATTTATAGCACACGTGTAACTACCACCTTTTTATACCATTTCATTTTTTAACTATTTGACAACTGTCATTGACTTGAGTACGTTCACTTTCAATAACAGCGGCATCCCGGGATTACCTGATTCTTAATTCCGGGATTCGGGATTGAACCAATCCCGGGATCCCGGGATCCAGATCCCGGGATTGACATCCCTACCTAAGACGTATGAAGCCTTGCGGTAATGCAAAATTGGTGCCTCGCAAAGCACGATTTTTCACCCTGGAGAAAACAAAAGTTCATAAATGTTCATGCTATTCAAGAATGGTCTGGAAGCAGAAATTTTGAACGTTTGCTGATTTACAATTCTGAACATTTGTGACGACAGATAACCTGTGAAGCCCGTTGACTGGGTAGATCGGCTTCTAGTATTTTTGGCGATTTTCTAGCATATATATATATATATATATATATATATATATATATATATATATATATATATATATATATATATATATATATATATATATATATATATATATATATATATATATATATATATATATATATATATATATATATACATACTTAGTTTATAAATTAATAAGCAAAATTTGACGCTGGTCATTCTCAGGTATCTGAGGCTTGGGAGGAGGGGGCACGAAAGAAATTAAGGGGGACAAATCGCCACTTTTCATTCATTTTGTGGACGTGTCCCCAAGCCACTTCCCCAAGTGGTTTACACACATGAATACATGTACACCTCCTCCGTACGTAAATGCGTGTAAATCGTCAGCAGCACGCTACCTTCACGACGCAAATGTTCTGAATTGTTATTATGTTGAGTCGTTGAGTTAAGTTTCTCCGCCATGTGGGCAAAAAGCTGGATGCGCTTCAACATCAGCAGCTAATATGTTCTTAATGTAAAAATATGCATTCTACAGAAATCTCACTAAAAACAAGGAAGTTCAAAGCGACCTTATTCCAACCCCTTCTGTCCCCTCCCTCGCCTACTCTCTCTCTCTCTCTCTCTCCTCTCTCTCTCTCTCTCTCTCTCTCTCTCTCTCTCTCTCTCTCTCTCTCTCTCTCTCTCTCTCTCTCTCTCTCTCTCTCTCTCTCTCTCTCTCTCTCTCTCTCTCTCTCTCTCTCTTCCTCTCTCTCTCTTCCTCTCTCTCTCTCTTCCTCTCTCTCTCTCCCTCTCCCTCACTCTCACTCTCAAGAGGTCCCCAGACGAATGTGGCGTAAAAACCGAATTTAGCATGCTTTCACAGGTAGACGGAGGTGTTGCTTTGTATGCACTACGATACCACGAACCCCTTCAAACACTTAGTAGAATGATGGTTCAACAGACGTGGTAAAGCAAAAGACATGGAGCAAAACAAGGTGCAGAAAATATTTATTTTTGGGAACGTGAGATATATTTACGTTTTGCATACTAAGGATATTTGCTGTTTCCAGACAGGATTTTTGGAAGTTGCGTCACTAAGGCTGAACTATTGTTTTCCTGCTGACAGTATTGAGATGCATACTACATGTGTGCATACGTATCACCAAATCACAAAGCTCATGATTGATGCTCTAACCTCTAGATCAACGAGATATGACTGATTCTGAGTTAAGTTTTATGTAGTGTGAGACACCAAACACGGAATACATGTTGCAAGAATGGGAAGAAATGTGATAAGAAGAAAGGTGTCTGGGAGGGCAGGGAACCATGGCTTATCGAAGAGCAATCTTCGATCGTGACATGTATGATGGTGTGATATTTGATGATCAGGCTTGGGAAAAGCGCTGGATGAGAGCAGACCGATGCATTATAATTGAGGTGGAAACATTTGATGTTTTGTTTTTCGGGACTTGGCCGAACATTTTTGCTTCATTGTGCCGTGCCAGGTTGAGGACTCCCATTACGATGACTCAAGTGCTAGGATATTTAATCCCTGTGTTGTATATTAGCAGAGCAAGATCACTGCATGTTGCCAAAGTTTTCATTTAACTTATGCTTTACGCCAATATTTTAAGGTCAATTTTCATTAAAATAAGTAATGATAAATTTGTTTTCAATTCGAGGTAGCTCAGCCCACCGCTACCGTTTCTCAGCCACAATATTTGAACCCCTCGCCCGCCAATGGCAAAACTCTTTGTTCCAAAATCTTGATTCTTCAGAGCCCGTTAGATTTTGGGCACTTCCGGAACGATATTTTTTGCTGGGCCCCGACGCGAATTTTAGAGCCATACATGACTTGTCTGGGCCCGGCGCGTTTTTCTGAGCTGTGCGCGTTTCTTGGTTGCATATGACTCGATTTATTATTATTATAATATTTCATGTTTTAAGACCCCGGCGGGATTTCTGGCCCGGCACGGTTTTTAGCTTTGTGGAGGTATATATGAGAACCCAGACAAATGACGTAATTGCATAAGCACATATGAGGACCCTGTGCATTTATTTGGGACATCCGACGGGAGTTGTTGAGGCCCCTGGCGGAAATTATAGGGTCTTTTTGCAATTTCGGGGGCCATGGCGAGACTTTTAAGCGTAAGTACGAGTTTTCGGGGCCCCGTTGTTTGGCTGTAGTCCTCAACGCCAATTTGTTGGGACCATAGCGTAAGTTTTGGTGCCCCAGGGTGATTGGATAGGGCCCGCGGTGCCGTCTTCGGATCCGAGCGGGAACATTCCGGAGCCGGCTGCATTCATTTGGGGTTCTCAGCACGAATTCTTTGGGACCCGACGGAATTTCGGCGGCTCCAGGGACATTCTTTTGCCCTGACGCAATCTCCTCTGCGCGATTTTTGGAGGCTCACCACCTCCCAGGGCATCCCCATTGGTCACCGATCCCCAGGGTACAAAGAAAGCTAAATTTGGGCTAGCGAAGCGCGCCGAAACCGGGCCCTGATGGCACGACAGCGGGGCTATAGCCCCATTAGCCCCCTCCGATTTCGTTACACCGATGTATCAAGCCAACTCATTTATGGCGCCAACCCAAAATGAAGTTTAAAAAAATTACCTCATTCCCCGTGAAGGTATGTTTACTAGCCAAGCCCATGCAATATCTTGAAATACACTGGTTCAGGCTCACTTTCTCTTAAAAGAACCTAATTTGACCTACACAATTTGTTAGGTTCCCACTACTGGTTGCAGCCCATACCTGTGAGATGAGCCAGCCGCCGGAGCACATCATTCTGTTTGGCATTAAAAATGGCCACAAATTTAGCATCCGTTTCTAAACAACCAGCGTTGGCTTCGTTCCAGTCCCTCTTGTCGAGCGGTGAGGAGAAATTGTAGCAAAATTCGCCGGCTCGAATCCAATTTGGACCGCCGCATGTCTGCATGTGCAGTACTTTGCACAATGATGGTAGTCCAGAGGCTTTGTGACTCTTTTGTCCCACACTTCGCTGTGATTTGAAATGCTTCGATGACTTTTTACCTTTCTTGCCCTTACCCATGTTCTTTGACTTGTCGAAACCGCAAGGGGTATGTTCGCGCCATTTCTGATCGGAGGACAGTTGGAAACAGGTGCCGTTGATGTTAGCTTGCTCTTCTATTGGCCAGCTGGTGAAGTCGACGAATGTCCGATCAGACCACCTCAAACGATTCCGAATGCGCTTCAGTCCAATCCAAACTGTTTGATTTTTGGCCGCGTCTGCTGCCGCCAGATTCTCCTCGTCGCTATGAAGACTGGCAAGGCGAGCGGAAGGGTGCAGTTTGCGACAAGCGTGCTCAGCAAGGCGAAATGTAGAACTGCGATCCTTCGTCATTCGCAGGCAGAAGTCCTTGATTGAATACCAATTATCCGGGCAGTCGGCCAGACAGGGCAATAGAAACATTAGCGCAATGGTCAGGGACAGAAAAACGAGGGATGGTCGACCACGAAGTAGAATCATTGACTGCAACTCACACCAGCCGCATTCGGCCGGCGCATTATCAAGATGCCAGACCATTTTTCTAAACAGTCATATCTCATGACACATCTATGAAAGTGAGCGCCAGGTGGTGGCTTGTATGATGTGTTCCCAATCATAAAGACTAGCATGAACACATAATGATCTCAATTTGCGAAAATGAGCATGATTCTGGAACACTGAGGAAGAGAAGGAATAGAAAAGAACACTGAGTATCTTTATCAGACGTAAAATGTATGTCACATATTAGTGCATCATTTGGCAGTCGGGTCTCCCAAATTGAGGAACTCTATTTGATTGTAACGAGTTTCAATGGTAGCATGGCACTTAGCTGTAGTCATGGCGACAAATCGGGGTTCCTTAAGTGAACATGTAAAAGTGGGTTGTGTTGAGTGTCTTTTAGTTGCCGATAATAATATAGGGTCACTTCTTCTTGACGTCAAGCGTTCAAGTCTTCCCCAGAGATGCATGTCTTTTTATCTTTGTAAAGGAAATGTCGTGCCTTTTCAGCTCCATTAAGTACATTCGCTAGGATTAACCAAGGTAGGAAGACGCTCTTATTATTAGTAATTACAGTAGCATTAATGCGAATCTAAGTACATTACATTAATGTATTACTTGTGCTAAATATCTTAGCAAATTATCTTAACAAAATTATTTTCGCAAAGTAATACGACTTGTTTGATCATTTTCATTGCAAAGGGTGCCCCTCCCTCCGGCTGCTTCTTCTGATGACGTCATGAACGCCATAGAGAAAGTCGATTTGATCATTCACAACCAGTTGAGAAATGGATAACCATCACATCAGTGAGCAATCAGTGACTTGGTACGTAGTACCTACCATTGGTGGAATTGGGGACTTTCTTGCAACACTAGCATTTTAATGTTCTTGATGTCCTTACATCACCCAATTCGGAATCGCTTTTTCCAACTCATGCGTAGTATGTATGTCCGTTCATGGGTGTAACTACTGGGAGAGGGGGGACTGAGTGCCGTCCCCCAATTTCTGAAGTCACGATTTGTCCCCCACAATTTCTTTCGTGTCCCCCAGCCTTAGCCACCGGAGCATGATCGGCGCAAAATTATACTTAATCATGCGTAAAGTGAAATATATATGCAAGACAATCATCAAAAAGGCTAGAAGCCGATCTAGCCAGTCAATGTGGTTCACAGGCTATATGTCGTCACAAAATTTCCGAGTGGTAAATCACCAGACGTAGAGATTGCTTCTTCCAGGCCATTCTTGAATAAGAAGAACCTGGATCATCTCGTGTGCTCGCTTGGGCCGACAATTGTTCTTTGCCAGGAAACATATTTGCGTTATCGCGAGACTTTATACGTTTTAGGCCACGTTACCATGCGCATATATCGATACATCCTGAACAAGCGTGACTGGGTGTCCTTGGGTATCTTCCAGACCATAGAGGGGAATCATTGGCAGCATTAAGCACGTACGTCAAGTTAACGTCGAGTTCGTATTCGTATTCAGCGATGAGTTCGCCAAAGGCATATTTGTATTGGCATTGTCATTCAGCGACAGGTTTATGATAGTTCGAATCAATTACCACAAATGCTTCTGCTTGTACTGATCTCGCTGGAAGCAACTACATATGTTTCGCATGACCACTTTAACGGTCAAGGTCCAACACATACCGGTTTCTTCGGTGGCCTCCAATTTTCCTTCATTTTCACCCAAACCCGCCAAAATCTGGTATCAAGCGATAGCCTGTGGTGAACCACGGTGTAACAATTCAAACCAGTACATGTCAAGGTCAAACTTCAAGGTCAAAGGTCAGCTGGATTTATTAGATGGCAATATTGACGTGACATCGGCCGAACGCGGGCTTCCATTGTAATCGATTCAATTTCCATCAAGTGGGCGTCTTTCGGCGTGGCTTCCTATGCGGTACCAGAAAGCTTGGCAATCGAATATTTTTTTTTACAAGGGCAAAGACCATTCTGATGGTTCGGTAGCGTCAGTGCTTTCGTTTTCGCTCAAACCTATTCAAATCTGCTATCAGGCGGTAGCCGGTGATGAACACTTGAGAAGCATTTCGGGAAACGGGACACGTTAAGGTCAAATGTTTAACTGAGGTTTTCGATGACATCACGTTTCGTTGCTATGACTTCAATTTTCAAATGGAAAATGGATGGCGTTCGACGCCGCTTGTTGTATGATATAGGAAAGTTGTAAATCGAAATAATATCGACCGGTCAAAATCCAGGCTGGCTTCTTCGGTCGCCTCACATTCTTTTCTTTTGACCAAGCCTACCCAGATCTACTATCAAGTGATAGTCCATAGTTAACCCTCAGGAAACATTTTGAAACGGGATGTCAAGGTCAAACCTCAAGGTCAAATGTTAGTTAAAATTCTTCGAAGCCCTCGCGATTGGTCACTTTAGGTTTTATTTGCACCTAGCGTGTGCCATTCGACGTGGCTTGTGCGTATTATTTCTTCCGTCGCCTCGCATTTTTTCTTCGCCCTAACCTACTACATCTAGTATCAAGTAATAGCCCGTAATGCACCTCGAGTAACATTTCAACCCGGGACATGTCAATGTCAAACCAGAAGGTCGAAGGTTATCTTAAAGGACTGTTCACACCTAGCGTAATCTCGACGCAAAAAAAGTCAGCGCAATGACGGACTAGGCGTAATCCCGGCGCACTGGGCGTAATTTCGACGCGTTGGCAGACCAGTGCAGCGACATCGCCTGGACGTGAGTACGCCAGCGATCAGCTGACATATCAGTTGCTTGGCAACAGAATCAGATGTTTGACAACAGAATCAGCTGTTTAGATCGAGTTAAAATGTGGCAGACTGAGTTTTGCCATTGCACGTGGTCCCAAGCCTTCAATTAGTGGGTTTCTGCTATTGAAGTTGATGCTTCTCTAGCTTCCCTCTACTCCTGTGTTGGTAATTTTTCGGGCGTGATTAGAAGTATTCTGGCTTTGTCGTTAAGAAATTTTCCTCGTTAGTTTCCAGTGTTGCTCGTTCATTTTTTAAACAGTGTAGGCATGGATAGCGGGTCACGCATCAGGCTCCTGCTGCTGAATCGCCGGCGTGAGCGTCAGCGTGAGGAACAGAACCGGAGGAGGTGCTGGGTGCGACCCGTACTTCAGCACCGCGAGGACTCGGGTGAGTTCCACACACTCGTGAAGGAACTCCGCAATGGCGACCCAGAGGGCCATTTCCGTTACTTCCGAATGTCCAAGGAGCGGTTCGACGACATACTGGCTATCATCGAGCGCAGTATCCAGAAGCAGACCACCTCTCTTCGGGTGCCAATATCCTCGGCTGAGCGATTGGCGGCAACGCTAAGGTGAGGACCACATATTTTCGCGTACTGACCTGTGTTATCACGGTTGTTTACGTGGGAATTTTTGAATGTTTATGGTAATTTTGGAATACACAAATACGAGTATCTGTGGTGGCCAGCCCCACCCAAACCCCGTTAGGGACTCCACGCCCGCTATTTTCCCAGGCGAAAATACATCGCCGAGCCAACAGACACCTACAGTAATATGATGAAGCCTTGCATCGCAGTGACCCCCCCCCCCTGACGTGTGCTAGTCGCTCTTCCTCCCCTGCCTATTTACACTCCTGTGCGAGTACAGCAATTAAATGATGTCAATTAACTCAACGCCGTCTGCTTCAGGTTTCTCGCATCAGGCGGCTCCCTGAAAACTGTTTCGGAGTCGTACCGGATTGGGCTCTCCACTCTGCCCCAGCTGGTGTACAACGTTTGCGACGCCATCTGGTGCGAGCTGGGCCCCACGTACCTGGCTCTGCCGACCATGGGCGGATGGCTGAAGGCCGCCCAGCAGTTCAGGGACGTCTGGCAGTTCCCAAACTGCATCGGTGCCCTGGACGGGAAGCACGTTATGCTGGAAAAACCCGCCAAAACCGGAAGTCTGCACTACAATTATAAGGGGTACACCAGCATCGTGCTTCTAGCCGTGGTGGATGCCGAGTACTGTTTCAACTACATTAGCATAGGCAGCCACGGGAGCGAGAGTGACGGCGGCATCTTCGCTGCTTCGGAGCTCGGGAGAATGCTGGAGCATCAGGAGCGAGCGGGAGGACTTCTACCACCCAGACGTCCTCTTCCAGGAACTGAGACCATGGTCCCCCATGTTCTCGTCGGCGATGAGGCATTCCCTCTGAAGAAATACCTCATGCGACCCTACCCTGGATGCTCCCTCACAGGCGACGACCGACGGGTCTTTAACTACCGGCTGAGCCGAGCAAGGCGAACAGTGGAGAACGCCTTCGGCATTCTGGCGCAGAGGTGGCGCATCCTGCGCTCCCCGATCGGGAGCAATGTGGCCAACACCAAGCGGATGGTACAGGCGGCCTGTGTTCTTCACAACTACTTGAGGCGAAAAGATATCGGGGAGTGCACGGGTGCGTATAGCACCATCAGCCGGGAGGAGCAAGCGGATTTGGGAGCAGGCCTCCGCAACATCACACGCGCAGGCTCAAACAATCATACTAGGGAGGCAGACCGTGTGCGCGAGGAGTACACACGGTACTTCACCGGCCCAGGCAGTGTATCCTGGCAGCTGGCCAAGATCGGCCGTGAGTGAGGCGGACGTCTGTCAGAAAGAAAGTGCTGAAAGACGCGTGATTAGTTGGTCAATTTGTTCGTGGCTTATTCTGTTATTCATGCGCTGCTTTTGTCACCCTGTGGATTGCGCCCGTTGTTAAGAAATGGTCAGGCAGGAGTTGAATGCCCAGGAAAAGAAATACAGGTGTAATGACACTGATGTATTGTGCCATATAGTCATTCCAATGCCACATTGTCATACAACGTTCTATGAACTGGTATTCTATTACATACGTAGGCAAGTCATGCATGTCACAGCACATGAAAGAACAACACGTGAACAATGATCCAGTGGAGCAATGAACAACAACGGCAAACTGGAGTAAAATGGTCGATCTAACCCTGCACAATACTCAATATATTATAATGTCAGTAGAACACTGTGAAACAATATGCACACCACCGGGTGCCGACAGTACGAGTATAACGAAACGCAAAGTATAATGTTTTGTCTGTGCTTTGTCTGTCTGGTCTGGTGGCTACGAGTCGTATGTTTCGTCAATTAACTCCATCACACGTCGTCTGAATTGTCTGCGTTTAGTTTCCTCGAACCGCTTCATCTCCGCTGCCACGAACATCCCAAACAGTATGTCAGGGTCCTGTTTGTTGCTGCGCAAAGTCTCTAACTCTTCCAGAAGCAAGTCGTCGGTGTCGCGTTTTTTACCCCTCGTCAGCGTTTTTCTGTCTTGTTTTTTTTTTGTCGCGGCCACCGTCTGGTACATCTGGTCGTTCCGTGCTTGTCCCTGGTCTTGTCCAAATCGCGCTCGTCTCGTGTCTCCCCGTCGGTGGTGAGCTATCGTCGGTCACGGCAGTCTGGGTACGCTCTGGTCTCGCTTCTGTTAGTTCGATGTCAGTCCGCGTCACTGTCAGTTCGGTTTCAGTCTGTGTCGAAGAAAAGATGACATCCAGTGGGAGATCACTCTCCCACGCACCGGCGGAAGGTTGTGATCCCTGAGCAGACGAAGTCAGGCACAGAGATTTCGATGTGGATGGGACTGACTCAGTGGCATAAATCAGTTTCGGATGTTCTTCAGGATGGTAGAAGCAAGAGCCGAAGTTGAGGTTGGATGAGGTTCTGCAGCACAATGAACACGCAGGCATCGTTATGATATGATGGCGTTGAAACAGGTTCTGCAGTACAGATAAATAGCAGTGAAAGTTGCAGACGCCCATGCGGGTATGACGGTAGGCTGAGGATCTGAGGACTCGCTGTCCAACTGTTGGCACAAGTGGAGGCATGAGGCCTGAGATCCACGGACATGGAAGGGTTCGTAATTTCGATCACTGGATCATTCACCGACCCGGTGACTCCACAGGCCACGGCCGATCGGAAATGGAGATTTGGGAGGACCTCAATGGAGGTCTCTGACCTCTATTGGTCTGAAGTGGTCCTGATGGAGGTTGGGATGCCCTCAAGGCAAGCGTGACAGCCCACACGATTTGAGGGCAGGAACGCTATGTGTCTAGAGGGGCAGTGTGAAATTTTTCAAGAAAATGCCACCTAATGAAAGTTCAATCAACCTCCCTGTCTATGGCTTTTGTGACATCCTTGCTTACTAGCTGCTGATTATGAAGCCAACATGAACTCAACTGAAGACATCCTGATCCCCTTCAACAATTCAAATATGCCATAGTTGGGGTGCACCAATGACCTGTGATCCGGAAATCTCCTGAAACCGTATCACAGAGCCTCTGCTGTTTCAGGTAGTCTACCCAGTATCCTGAAACCCGGTATCATCCAGCACTCCTGAAGTCCTTATTCAACAAGTAATGAAGCCCTGCATTGAATAGAATATGCAGGCGTATCAAAGTTCCTCAATGGTAAATTATTCCACTTTCTGAATATACCACTTTCTGAACACTCAATCGACATCCTTCTCCAAGAAGTATCAGCATCCTGCTCATTGATATGAAGTATTTATGTCTCCTTTGTAAAAGTATCTCGTTTATAAATGGCATGTGCATGCCCTCAATATGGAATGGTGTTACACGAACATTTTGCAATGCAATTTCGGGTAAAGGGATGACCTATGTGCTATGGGATACAATACCAGTTCATCATATGGGCGCTGTATGACCGAAGCAGTCGATGCGCCTCGAAGCCCAAATAACCAACCAACCAGTTCATCATAGTTATTATTCTCCTTATCCCGAATGCATCTTTTCTTAAATTATCAATCTTAAAACAAATGATAAAGGTCCAGTCATAATCACCTACACCATGAACTCAAGTTTTAGTCTGAAAGACATCAAAAACATTTTAAATTACACTAATTACATGTCAAATTTCGATGTCCTTCTATGCTCATTTCGACATCTCACATCTAATGAAAAACCAATATTTTAACACTGTAGAGGGGCCACGTGGAGGCTCCGGATCCCTCCACCAGTATGTGGGTACCCAGCGGACGTGAGTACAATGGATGCTTGAGGGGCATACTGAAGGTATGCGGAGCCTCAGCATGGGCCTGACAACCCCTGCACTGATCTGGGAGCGGCCGATGGTGGTTTGCGAGGTCCAGCGGAGGACTGAGCGGTCCTATGTCATATGGAGGTATGAGGGGAGCATTCAGTTGATGAGCCGAGGGCAAGGTCGTTCCGAAGCCCCCACAAATTGCACGCTCTAAGCTGCGGCTATCTTTTAATTACAAAAATTGGATAAACGTGAGGGTCGAGCAGCAGCTAGTATTGTCGGCTCAAATTACTTGGAAATGTTTACATTTGAATAAATTATACGATCGCAGCCACTTACTTCCCACGAACACAGCTCTTGTCCAAAAAGCTCAGCAGCTGCCCGTACGGGCCGAAGAAAATCGCTCCGTCAGCTCCAGAGCCGCTGGGTACTACCGCTCGCCTTTTCTTACGGTAGTAGTCCCGCAGACTTTTCCATCGGACTTTGCACACGTCCACTGAAAAGGGAAATAGGTGTTATTGGTGGCTTTGGGGTGCACCAGCTGCAGAGTTATACAGTTATACAGCGCCAATAATTTCGTCAGTCAAACCAGGTGTGAACGGATCGACTTGTGGTGAAGGAGAGGACTGGGGGGTCACGAAAAGAGAGATAGGTCCTACAACAACCGGAGGAGCTATGTGGAAACAAGGCGCTAATTTGTGATAAATAATGCCCATGCAAGTGAAATCAAACACACGCACACGCACACGCACACGCACACGCACACACACACACACACACACACACACACACACACACACACACACACACACACACACACACACACACACACACACACACACACACACACACACACACACACACACACACACGTACACATGCACACACACACGTACACATGCACACACACACGTACACATGCACACACACACGTACACATGCACACACGCGTGCACGTGCGTACACATGCACACATGCGTAAACATGCACACATGCGTAAACATGCACACATGTGTAAACATGCACACATGCGTAAACATGCACACATGCGTGCACGTGCGTACACATGCGTACACGTGCGCACACACGCCTACACGTACGCTCATGGAACAGTGTGTGCAGTGTTCACATATGAATACTTCCATTCAATCCAAACTATCAAACAGATAATTTCCGGCAATGCTTAAATAATGTTCCCTGAGTTATCTTATTGAAGTCCAATCCGACAGCTTTAGTTACTAAGGTTATTGCTGCTAGGGTTAACTGCTAAGGTTATTTTGCGTCCGGACATCTTCACGGAACATCGGGCACATAAGGTAAATAAGTCCTTACCTGGCCCGCCGCATTCCTGGGAGACTATATCCCAGAGCAGTTCCTTGCGATCCTTCCGCACTGCGTACAGGGGGCTTGTCATGTCCCACAGAGCTGGATGATTGCGGACTGCCTCGATCAGACCTTCATCAAATGCTGTGAATTACATGATCTTGTCAACTGACGCTTGCAACCAAATATGGCACAATCACTTTGAGTAGTGTAACCATTGGCGAGGTGCATAGTAGCGATAGATACTCATGGTCAATCTTTTGAAGGACCACCAGATATGTGGGCAATGCACAGGTGCACAAGAAGTTCAGCATGGTGCCTAAGGTATGAAATAGATTGTTGACTTTTAGAGAGTGCAGAATAAGGCAACAAAAATGATTAATGGCTGAAGCAACCAAGGGTATGAGAAAATATTACAGAAGTTAAATGTGTTGTCAGTTAGATATGTCTCAAGTGGGAACTCATCAATGCTTTAAATTTGTTGAAGGTCAGCAAAATGGATATCTCAAGGTATTGCTTGAATTTAGCAGAAATGGTACAGTTTGGCATCACCAATGCAAAACGAAAGTATTAAAATTCACAGCCACTGAATAAGCAAGTAAAAAGTGTGTGAAAAACACTTATAGGAAATAGAAAAACACATGACAGTATCTCTCATCAGAAAGTAGCATAAGCTCTCTCAGTAATATAATATAATGCTTCAGAATTTTCATATTACACTACAATTTAACACAGCTTCCAATGCATCATACCCAAAAAAAACAGCAATTAATGAGTTTTTCTTACCTCAACTGCATGCAATGGTCTGCAAATGTTCATAATAATGATCATTATTGTGCCATTTACGAATGCTATACTGCCATGGTTGTTTCACATCATTACAATGATCACACTTTCAACACTTCATAACTTTAATGTTAATAACCCTTCGTCTAACTTCTGAATAACACCATGCCCACTATAGCAGTATCACAGAAAAGCTTCCCACCCTTACAAAGGCACAGCCTTTGTTAGGGTAGGAAGCATTTCTATGTTAGGGGTGGTGGAGTAAGATGAATACAAACTTTATACAATGGCAGCAGTTTGCAACCATGACAATGGTAACTATGTTAGCTAGATTAGGTGTTATATTGCTCACCCTGACCAAAACACACCTTCTACATGCTCACTAACTACATCTCCCCAAAACCATTCACATGCCTGAGAGAAGCTAGATGCTTGGGGAAGCCAAGATACTGCCGAAGGGGGCAGAAATTTCCCAATTTGCAGAATTCCACACAAAACAACTTCCTTTCAATTGCAACCCCAAGCTTGCTCACTTGCTTGCCCTGTGTCACCATTTTCATCAAGCTGCCTGGAAGTTCAAAACTTGCACCAGTATCATTATTCTGCCACAGTATTGCCAGAAATCACTAGTATTTGTTTTACTTTAATTCACACCCCATTGAGACCACACAAAAATCTGCCATAATTTTTAGTCTGGTACTGTACACTGTACAACTTGGGGGGTTGATGTGTAGGGGAAGAGGGGGTGTATCGGAACATGTTCTCTTTCCCAAACACCTACCTTTGATGTCTCCCACATCATGTTCAGCACATAAAAACAAAAATATGGTGGTATTTATAAATGATGAACCTGGCTACTGAAATATCAAGGCCTGATTGCATAGTTATACCATTTTTGTGTATAGAGCTAGTGAAGTGCACAGGCACCATTTTAGGCCTCAAAGAGCATAAGGCTCAAGGAAACCATATGAAAGTGGCTTTTTTTCAATTACACTAGCATTTTTAGTTGTTACTAATAGCTTGTACCACAACAGCTGCAGTGAGTTAATACTGCACAACATTTTGGTGTTCACAATGCAGCACACCACTACAAAATAATTATCTGTTTTGAAGTTGTTCATTGCAAGTGGCTAGATAATTTTGATTGAAAGGAACTGTTTGAATATGGATAGTTTAATTTTGTCTAGGAAACACAGTACAATTACTGGTTCAGCTATACAGAAGGAGCAGTAGAGCTATCTGCTTCCTGCTGTCCAAACTGTTCAGAACCCCCCTCTTCCTGTAGTAATTGTTATGTTTTATACATGTTTTCAGTAATTATTTTATATGGCAAGTAACAAAGTTTGGAGGCTATGATGGCTACCAATCTTGAAGATTGTGATTCATCAGTGTATCAAACGAGAGGCTGAATGCTTCCATTAAAATGCTGTTTTTGAGGTCAACGCATTGGAGGCTATGCGCCTTTGGTTTTTTTTTACATCAGAGGCTATAGATAGACATTGGAGGTTTTGATATATGCAGACCACTTCTAGCCACCATCATCACTCCTTATCAGGATTCATGATCAGGGGCGAATTAGCCACCTGTACCCTACCTCATGAAAAAGCATGTGCAAGATACACATTTCCATTTCAATCCAGCACAATTTTGAAATTGCTTAAAACATGAGTTGTGTCATACCTAAGTTAAAGGTGTCTTCAAAAATGTATTATCAGTGTTCTACTTACATATAACCCTTGGTTGTATCTTGGTTATATCATACCCATTTCCAGTATCGAAAACTTTTCAACGCAAAGTAGGTAAATACCTACCATCCATCCCTTCCCCTCACCTGTTCTTGGTCTGCTTGCATCTTCCGAGAGAGACATTCTGCAATCTGCAACCTGAAAAAACCGCAGCCGATGTGGCCCCAATCCGCCGAAGATCAGCAATATGGCGACTTTGCGTCAAGGACGCTGGTGCGCCGAGCGGAGAAGTTGAGAAAACCCAACTTTGTCCGCTCGGAAAACGCTAGCGTTTTGTAGGACTCGGCGGACAGCTGACGTAATGCCGGCGCAATGGCAGAATCGGCAGACTCATTGGGCCCCATGCTAGCTTTGCGCCGATTCCGCCAGTGCGTCGAGATTACGCTAGGTGTGAACAGTCCTTAACTTGTTCGAAGTCCTCGTGCCTCATCGCTGTCTTTGATTTCTATCAGGTGGGTGTCATTTGACGTGCCGTGAGGTACTCCAAACTGATCGAAAATCACATTAATTTTCAGTCATGGTCAAGGTCGAACTCATTTCTTCGGTCGCCCGCGTTTCTTCGTTTTCTCACAAATCTGCCCATGTTTGGTATTAACACGCGCCCTAGAGGGCCTCTGAAAATAACGCGCACTGGAGTGGGGGGGGGGGCGGATTCCGCGCCCTAAGATATCAGCTCCTATGAAAGCTAGAGCAACGAAATTCACAGGGTGGATGGGCATGATAGTGAACTCTATTGCGTGCAAAGGTCATGACGTTAGGTCAATATCTTCAAGGTCAAATGGGTCAAAATGGCAAAATTTTCTGGTTTTGCGTGGCTTGGCTTGTCATTGTTATGGATCGCTCTGGTTGTGTTTAAATGCTCCAAAATTGGCATTAATGATGTTTTGGACATGACTAACGATGCAATACAGATGTCAGATCCGCCATTTGAACTCAGGTCACCTATATAGGAGCGCTTCATTAGGTCATTACCTGCTCCAGTTACCGGAACCGGGCTCCCATCCCGACTGCTCCGTTGGGCGGCTCGGCACAATCGGCTTCGCAAAGAAAGGAGTGAAATACATGAATAAAGTATGGAAACGTTTAGGCACACAATGACAAACAGTAGATTTCGGGATGTATAGGGAGTAACATGCAAAGTGACATCAATCGCATGACAATCATTTGCATTTATGACGCATTTCAGTTGACCAAGTTTGGTTCCATTAGCCTATCGTGAACTTGACCTGACTTGACCTCGGCGACCTAACATGACTTTTAAATCATATAGCATAACAATATGCATCAAACAAGTCGCTAGTGTTGTCAAGAACACTTTCCTATTGCCAATATACGGGAAGCGCATCAGCGCCGATTTTCGTAGTTTGGCGCTGCGAATTGTTTTGACTTCAACGGCCCCTAACTTGAAAACTTCTCCGCCGATTCCAATTTTTCGTGCTTTAAACAATGCGCCGGTCATTTCTAAGCAGGTACGCTAAAATTCGGCGTATATAGGCCGGTACAATATGGAGTTACGTACGAAAAATCGGAAGCATTGGCGGATTTCGCCATACCCCCTCTAGGGCGTGTTAACCTGTTATGAACTTGACCTGACTTGACCTCGGTGACTTGACATGACTCTGGAACAATGTAGCATGACAATGTACATCAAAGAAGTCGCTAGTTTTGCCCAGAACACTTCCTTTTTGCTAATATACGGGAAGCGCATCAGCGCCGATATTTGTGATCTGGCGCTGAGAAAATGTTTTGACTTTAGCGAGCCCTAACTCGAAAAAGTTTCGGTCGATTTGCATTTTTCTTACTTCAAACAACGCGCCGGTCATTTATAGGCAGGTACACAAACAATAGCGTATATCGACTGGTAAAATCTGGAGTTATCTACGAAAAACCGGATGGGTGGGCGGATTTCGCCCCCCCTCTAGTGCACGTGTTAAGAGATAGCCTGTGGGCAACCCTCGAGTAACATTTCAACACGGGACATGCCAGGGCAAACCTCAAGGTCAAAGATTAGTTTTCATTCTTCAAAGTTGTCGCGTTTTGTCGCTATGGCTTAAAGTTGCATTATGTGGATACCATTCGACGTGGCTTGCCGTACGTTATCATAATGTTGAGATATCGAAATAAGTCCCAAGGTGTCGAAGGTCCGGTGTATGTACTATTGCCGGCATCTTAAACTGGGCAGACTAAGAACCTTGACTTGGCATTCGGGCCGGATGAGGCCCTAATTCATTAAATTCCGTCGTTGCACTTCAATATTCTGCATAGGCACACTGTGCCGCACCACAGATGTGTGCGGTGTAGAGTACCTAGCAGGCGGCTGCGTGACACGGCTTCACGTAATGTGTGTTCCAATCGTTGGCAGAGCAAGCGATTCTAGACTAAATGTCGCACAGGTAGTCCACGATGTGCGCTAGTTAGTTATTAGGGCTTTAGGTCGCATCGACTACATTCGTCATGCAGCGCCCATAACAATGCAAGTTATTTACATATCGATATATCGCACATGTTAGCTACTGAAGCTTGCAGAATATTAGTCGACACAACAAATCGTACATAAAATAAAAAATGGCAACATTAAACATTTTCAACGTGGTGCATATATTACTGAAAATGATATTTCAGCAAGTGATCAAATAGTCGCCCCGATCGAACAATATCCGAGTCATTGCCTAAAACCTCACTGAGTGACAAAGACTGAACACGCCCAAAGTGACGTTTACGCTCTTCCTCGTAGCCGGGGCAGGACAGCAGGACATGCCGCACAGATAAGCGGGCATGACATATGGGGCAGCGTGGCAAATCATCGCCAGTTAGCAAGTAAGAGTGAGTAGCATATGCATGTCCGATGCTCAAGCAACATAGTCTCACCTCATCTCGCCTAATCCTACGCGAGCACGAACTCCATTTACCGAGGCGATTCTTGATCGCGTTCAACTTGTTATCGGGTATTGCGTTCCAAGAGCCTTGCCACTTTGTTAGCATAGTCAGACATTGTTCGGAAGTGTTCACGGGTAGGGAGTTCGTGAGCATGGAGTTAGCGACGCACGTTTTGCAGCAGCATCAGCTAGGTTATTTTCTGGGATACCTGTGACTCGGGATCCAACATAGCACCAATCTTTTACATGTCTGGTACACACTGGTAAGGCGAGTTAAGACCTCCCGTAAAATGGTGTTTGACTGATTGTGTGTTGGTTGGTTGGTTGGTTATTGGTTTTACGACACATCGACCGTTGAGTCATGCAGCATCGCAAATCTCTCACGCCGATTAGTCGCGGGCGAAGAGTAGTGACAGGTGAGATTCGAACCCACAACCTTTCGATTGTGAGACAAGCGACTTACCCCTAGGCTACTCGTCCCCTCGGATTCTGTGTTCTCAACGCTAAAAGGCTACTTAAAGAATCCGCTAAAACAATGTGAAGTAGATCGTCTGATACTTCGATGAAACCAATAGCTTTCAGAATTGCAATAAGCTCGGGAGAATATACAGAAACATGTACTGGAAGGGAAAAGCTTCTTACCACAGTACCTGTAATAAAAGCGCTGCCGACGCTGGCCTCAGTTCCGGATCCATCGGTGTATGTTGGAACAAATCCAGTGTAACATTCAATGTGCTCCATGGCAAGTGCTTTGAATTCATGTGGTATAACATCGTATTTCTTTGTGTAGGCGAGGGATGTGTCAACTTCCGGTGCGATTGCCGTAGCTTGCAAGCATATCGCATGCCAAGCTGATCACGCCGCAGAGAGAGAGAGAGAGAGAGAGAGAGAGAGAGAGAGAGAGAGAGAGAGAGAGAGAGAGAGAGAGAGAGAGAGAGAGAGAGAGAGAGAGAGAGAGAGAGAGAGAGAGAGAGAGAGAGAGAGAGAGAGAGAGAGAGAGAGAGAGAGAGAGAGAGAGAGAGAGAGAGAGAGAGAGAGAGAGAGAGAGAGAGAGAGAGAGAGAGAGAGAGAGAGAGAGAGAGAGAGAGAGAGAGAGAGAGAGAGAGAGAGAGAGAGAGAGAGAGAGAGAGAGAGAGAGAGAGAGAGAGAGAGAGAGAGTGGAAACTCGTTAACTTCCGCAAGGAGACTCGCTGTTGGAGAGGTACGAAATGCGCCCGTGATGATACAAAGGGCAGAGTGGTGGACGGCATCCAATGTGCGTTTATTCGTCAAACAAGCTCAGTCATGAATAAAATACGCGTAGTCAAGCTTTGATCGAACAAGTGATCGGCAAAGCAGAAGCAGCGATGCGCGGTCTGCTCCATAGGTTGCACGAGCCACACATGTTAAAATATTCAAACTATTTGCACACTTATCTCGTAGCGTTTTAAGATGTTGTCGGTATGTCAAGCGTGATTCAAATTCCACTTCAAGGAAATCTCACTTCCGGTTGCACCGGTACTACCTGTCCGTACAGCATGATTTTCATATTGGGACATAAACAGCGGCGACGGAAGTGTATGGCAACGGTCTTCGCTGTAGAGGAGCGGAATCCATTCGTGTTTCACCATTTCTCCAAACACCTGACTGCTAACTGTAGCTGTCGCTCCATCGGCGATGTACGTAAGGCAGATGACCATATGGCGAAATCATCAGCATACGAAGATTGCCCAACGGTCGCAGGAAGGGAGTCCCCAATGCCATTGATCATCACCACGAAAAGGGTCACACTTAAGACACTCCCCTGTGGAACTCCGTTTTCTTGGGCAAACCAATCAGACAGACAGTTGCTGACTCGTACACGAAAACAGCGATGTGCTAGGAAGTTTTGTAGAAAGGTACCAAGTTGTCGTCGAATTCCGTGCTTGTAGATCTTCATCAGGATTCCCCTGTCACGTGGTGTCATAGGCTTTTTCGATGTCAAAGAACAGAGCGCCCAGATCAAAGCGCAGTGCGGGTTTTTGCGAAACCCGCACTGCTTGTTTACGAAGACGTCATGTTTTTCTAAAAACCAGGCCAGGCGTCCATTCACGAGTTTTTTTCCCATTAGCTTACCTAATGCAGACGTCAGAGAGATTGGGCGATAATCTAACGGGTCCCAGCCGCGTTTCCCAGGTTTCAAGAGTGGGACCACAGTGGCCTGGCTCCACGATGGAGAGGGTACTCGCCATTCGTCCATGTGGCGAAAAGTGCGCAAAAGCTCCTCGACCACATAGGACGGCGGGTGCTTCAACAGCCCATTTCTTTTGGATCCGGCATGTTTTGGGTGCTTTTGGCGCGAGTGTTGAAAATACAGAGTACTTTTCCTTGTCTGAACTGAACATCTTTGTTTCCGGACTTCATTTTTGTAGTGGTCCCGATGAGGCTTGGGGCCCCGGAGGGATCTGTCGAGCCCCCCCCCGACGTAATTTTCATGGTCCAGGGCGCGACATTTTGGTACCGACAGATCAGCGTGATTTCCAGGGGACACGGTCAAATCTTTTGTACCCCCGTCGTGACTTTCAAGAATCCCGGCATGACTTCTTTGGGCCTAATGATTTTCAGGGGTACTGGGGCGAACTTTGTAGGCCTTCAGCGTTATTTTAAGGAGCTTCGGTCCGATGTTTTGAGGACCCAGCGCGATTTTCGATAGCCCTACTGATTTTTGGGACCCCAGTGCGACTTTCATGGGTACATTCCTGTCTTTTGAGGGCCCTTCGTGATTTTCAAAGAGCCCGGCATGTTTTTGGCCCCCAGCCTAATTTTCAATGACAGGCCCTTACTTCAGGAGCTCTGGTCCGGTACCAAGTCGGCCGGGTCGCGGCTCTTGACAGCGACCCCCGGCCGCTCCTTACCATTTCGTATATTTATTTCAGAACAAGGCAGCATCACAGTGGTACAGTGTGCACATGGAAATCGCAACATCTGATAGTGAATATGTGAAACCGCCGAAAACTGTGAGTGTTTGAATCAGCTGAAAATCGCGTTATTAAGTTCGGACATTTCAACGGTCACGAACGCTTGAATTGTATGAGGGCGAGCCACACTCCCTGAGAGAACCCCTCGGAAGTTTTGGACAAGACTCAGAATTACACCAAGTTCAAGGTCCTGTCATCGAAATTTCTTCATCAGTCCAAGCAGCCAATAAATCAGCAAAACACGTAGAACTATCGCCATGCCTACCAGCCGCCGAACAGCCACCAGCCGCAGAGGCGCAAGAACACCATCATCAATCACTTCGCACCCCTCCACCCCCGTCTACCCCGCCCCCTAGGACAGCCGTCGCAGATGTCTGCGCGTCCGAAGGTCCGCTCCGACCCCGGTCGGCCGGCGCTAAAGTAAACAGCGTTGAGCCGTCCCCTGACCTGGTCCGCCCCGCCGAATCGGTCCCGGTCGGACGCCGACGACGGCTGAGGAGGCGAGGATGCCGGGGTGGACAACAGGTGAGAATGAGAGCAATGCAACGAGCAATAACATCAGCTCAAAGGAGTGCTGCTCTACAGACCACTCCTGGCACTGGGGAAGTCCACCGACGTGTAGAGTGCCCCCCGGCTCGCCCACAAAGACAACCATCAAGCGGCACCGGGAAATACTACAAGTTTGGACATATTAACGCCAGGTCATTAGCACCAAGACTGGACGAGGTGAACCTGCTATTGGACAGGCACCAACTGGACATACTATGCGTCTCCGAGACCTGGCTACGGACAGAAATCACCGGCAGAGTGTTGGTCATTCCTGGTTACCGAATCACCAGATGTGACCGCATAGCGCCGTCGGGATCCCGCGCCGCATTGCGAGGCGGAGGAGTCGCCATACTGACCCGCGAACACTTCCGAGTCACGAGACTGGACATTGGCGGCGCCGACTCCGCAGTCGAGTCGCTCTGGCTCTCAGTGACGGGAGCCGGCCGGCGAACTGCGATCGTCGGCGCCATCTACCGGCCACCCAGCGCACCCGTCACCAGAGGGTTGGGGCTCATAGAGCATCAGCTCCAGGCGGCGGTCTCCACAAACAAGCCAGTTGTGGCACTGAGGGACCTAAATATCAATATGGACGCGGACAACTCCAACGCCCGCAGCTTGAAAAACGTCTTGAACGACCTGAGCCTCAAACAGCTGGTGACGCAGCCAACTCACCTCCTCCCTACACCCTCGCTACTGGACCTCATCATAACGAACATCACAGACCTCTCCACACCCGCAATTGTACTCCCGGATCCAATAGCAGATCACCAGCCAATTATCATCAACGCTCAGATCCGTAGACAGCGCCCAACGCGCTCCGCCCCCGTCACCACCAGGCCGTGGAGACGCGTGGACTGGAATGCTCTCTGTCTGAGCTTATTGACCGCTGATTGGGGGCCACTCTACGAGGCTACCGACGTTGATAGGAAGCTGGCGGCCCTCATGATGGTTTGGAACGCGGCCATAGATGAGCACTGCCCGCTCATCACCGTGACACGGCGTCATCCGCACTGTCCGTGGCTCCGAGATAATGCCGAGCTCACGTCAGCCATGGAGGAGCGCGACGCAGCGAGAAGAGAGTGGGAGACATCCAGAACACCGGAAGCACGAAAAACCTATCAACAGAGCCGAAACTGCCTGAAAAGCAAACTTATCCAAGCCCGGCGCGAGTTCCTGTGTGGTGGCCTGCTGACTAACCGACGGGAGTTTTGGCGCCGTTTGAAAGAGTTTGCATTCCGACCGACAGAGGGATCCACCGACAGTGTCGAAGATGTGTTAGCCCGTGCAGACGAGTTAAATTTGCACTTCGCAGAGGTTGGCGCACGTATAGCGGCGGAGGTGGTGCGCGACGGTAGCCCCAAGCATGGCCCCCGACCGCCCAGAGTGTGCGCGTCGGCGCTGACGCTGCACCCTGCCACTCTACCTGAGCTCTCAAATGCGATAGGGCGAATGAGTTCATCCAGAGCAGTCGGAGTCGACGGAGTCCCTCTCCACGCAATCAAAAAGTGCTTCGCTGTCATCGGCCCACATCTGCTCCATCTCATCAACTGTTCTATTACCACGCAGACCTTCCCCACTGCATGGAAAATCGTCCGTGTCACACCAATCTTTAAGTCAGGCGATCGCTCTGATCTTAGCAATTTCAGACCAATCTCAATTCTGTCTGTACTCTCCAAAATCACGGAAAAGGTCGTCTCCATGCAATTGGTGTCGTACCTGCATGACAATCATGCACTCTCGCCTTTACAGTACGCCTACCGACCGAACCACTGTACGGAGGACGCCATGCTTGATGCTGTCGAATGGATGCAACAGATGGTAGACAAGGGCCACGTCGCGTCGCTAACAACGATAGACCTCAGCAAGGCCTTCGACAGCGTCGATCACGGTGTCCTCCTGACCAAGCTCGGATGGTATGGCGTGCAGTCGATGGAATGGTTCCGCAGCTACCTCAGCGACCGGAAGCAGACGGTGAACGGAGGCTCCTCCATCCTTCATCTGACTCATGGTGTGGCACAAGGCTCCATCATCGGGCCAATTCTCTTTCTCATCTTCATCAACGACCTGTCCTCTTTCCTCCCTCATGGCCGCCTAATATCCTATGCCGACGATACCCAGCTCCTAGATCATTCTCTACCCAACGTCACCGACTTATCCAGCCTCAAGGCACGCGTCGAGGAGTCCATATCTAGTCTACAAAATTGGTTTCAGTCCAACAGTCTAAGGATGAACCAGGACAAAACTCAATTCACCCTCTTTGGCACCAAGGCGTCATTAAAAAAGGCAGTGAACTTCCAGGTCACTCTATCAGGTTCCACGATAACTCCACGTCCCACCGTTAAAGTCTTAGGTGTTCTCCTCGACCAGCAACTTAGTTGGGATTCTCACATATCCACGGTTGTGCGCAAATGCAATGCCATCATAGCATCCCTATACAAATTTCGCCATCATTTCACCACGGATGTCCTCAAGCTCTCAGTCCAGCTCCACGTTTTTCCTCACATACTTTATTGTCTATCTCTCTGGGGTGGAGCCGCTCAGTGCCGTCTGCATCGCGTGCAAAAGTGCATCAACCTTGCCGCGCGACTAGTCACCGGAGTGCGCCGCAACGAGCACGTGTCCCCTGTACTCGTGTCATTAGGATGGCTAACGCTTGCAGAGATGGTTCGGGAGCACGATTGCATCCAGGTATACAGAGCCATGTGCATTAGGCAATGCCCGGAAGCTGTACGAAGAATGTTTACCTGGCGGTCACAAGTATCGCAGAGGGAGACCAGAGCTGGGTCAGTCGGTGAGCTTCATCTCACAAGATGTCGACTCACGCAGACCTAGCGAGGTTTTTCATACCGCGCCGCGGTCGCTTGGAATAGGCTACCACCAGTCACCAGGCAAGCACCGAGTCGCTCTGCATTCAAAGGTGCTTTAGCGCAGAGTCGCTAGTCTTACTATAGAGGTCTTTGTGCGCTGTATGTTCGAAATGTTTCTGATGCAATGTTCTCTACCGGATGTGCTCACGCAACAATGTCTGGGTGCAGAACAGCCACCACGTGGAAGTACCCAAATACATGACTGACTGACTGACTGGTCCAACTTTTGTGTGCGGGGCGGGGGAAGTGAGTTTCAGGGGCCTCGGGCCTTACTTTATAGAGCCACGGCGTTTGTTATGGGCTCCAAAAATGATTTTGTGGACCCCAATGTGATTTTCAGTGGTCTTCGTCAGATTTTGATTTCTCCTAGCCTTATATGCAGGGGTTCTTGCGCGATTTTTTAAAACCCCCAATGCGGTTCTTAAAAGCAGCGGTCAATTTTTGGTGTGCCAGCGTAATTTTTAGGGGGCCTGGCGGAATTGTTTCTGAAACAAGGCAAGATTCTGGGGATACCTCTCGGGAGGGGCGGCTGCACCTTTATTCCACCCCTTCGGTACGTCACTGATGGCAATACATGGTAAAATACAAACTGTGAAATTAACGTTAGAGCCCCCTGCCACAATGATTTATGAGAGGTTCCGCCCCGCAGGCCGCTGCCTATCCTCCCTCCAACCCCCGCGGCGACTTTGGCGTCCTCGGTTTTCGGAGAATGGGATTGGGAATATTTTCCACATTTGTAATATGATAGCCTTCTGAGCTTAATACCCTAATTCGCTGATGTTTGTTAATAATATTCGTTGTTCGTATCATGCCCGGGACCACAGATCCGGGGCACGTTATAATTGTATATTTGGCGCCACTTCAGGATGCTGAAAGATAGTTTTCTGACACCATCTGCCAAGCCCTCTAGAAACCTTGGCACAATATATTTATCACATCATGAAGGCACCGCAACAACAAAATGTTTCCACCTCGGCAGTTCCCTTGACTGCGGATGAGGCTACAAATTTCACACACGTACGCAGACCCAGCAGTAAAGGGGTTAACGGGCACATTAACGGCAGCATTAACGGGCTGGATACCATTGCCAGCCGTAGCACAATGTGACGAGGACCATACGGCCAGCCTTCAGTATAGCCGCATCACTAGAACGCTGTAGCAGGCAGACGTCTCACCCAGCTGCAGCATATAATAGTCCATAAGAGACTACTGCGATGATGTCTACTCGGGTTTGCTATCAGAGCTACAAGCCGCGATAGTGGATAGACACAGAGGAAGCAGCCGCTAAGCCACCTGGTATCCGAAGGCCAAGAGTTCACCCGAGTCATATCAGCCATGGCTGCGATATCCATGCTAAACTTTGGGCAAATCGGTCTCTAAGTTAGCCGTACAACGTGGCAAATACTAGTAATCAGCTGGTTGCTGATCCAGCATCGATCAGACGGAAAGGACGTCTCTGATTCCTGAAAGAATACCACACATCACGGGAAACATCATTTGTACCCACTGGACATATCAGGAAGACCACCGCCACAATACACCAACAGAGTTCAGCATCCACACCCTGACTTGGTGTGGATGCTGGACCACTTGGTGTGGTGTGGATACCGGATCACCCTACCCTGACATGGTGTGGATACTGGATCATCCCTGCCTCGGCTTGGTACGGATACTGAACCATCACCGTCTCGGCTCAGCGCTGGTAAAGGGCCGACTAAGCTGCCGACGTTGACCACTCTATCAGCAGCCATTCGCAGCGCGGCTCAGCAATGGTAATGAGCCGACTAAGCGGCCGATGCTGGCCGCACCACCAGCAGCCATTAGCGCGGCGGCGTGGTCTCGGCCTGGCCCGCGGCCGTGCTCGCCGGCCAGCACCTATCGCTGGACATCTGCAACAGAGCAGCGCCGACGGCCCACAGCAGCCGCAGCAGCAGCAGCAGCAGCAGCGCCGTCAGCGGCGACAGGCCGGCGGCCGACAGCAGCAGCAGGGCGGCCAGCAGCAGCGCCGCGCGCCGCCAGTCGGCCAGCCAGCGCAGACTGACACTGGCCGGCCGGTGCAGCGCCTGCCGCCGGCTCAGCCCGCTGCCAACGCGCACCAAGTGGTAGTAGGTGGCTGGCGCGTTGATGAACTGACGCGACACGTAACCGACCAGGTCGTCCCGGCCGTACAGATCAGCCAGGGTCGGCCCATACTGCAACACAGACACGTAATGCACACATACAGACGGCAAAAACTGTTTTTTTTATTACATGCTAAATGAACGGAGATTGCCGATTTGATCTCGTACCACTTTCACGTATGTCACATGCGGCACGTTGACCTGACTGCATGTTCACTAGAATATGCACAAAATATGCCTAACACTTGTGGCTTTCGAATGGCGGTACGCACGTTTGGTTGGCTGGCACGTGAGTCGAGCTACGCTTCGATATGAACAACATTTTTTGTAGCAAAATGTAGCAAATGTAGTAAAATTAATCGCATATCACGTGCTTCAATCATATCCTATGACAATAAAACTCAATAGCACACAGTGAACATCAGCTGTGTGCATCGTGAAAATGTCACGTCTCTAGCACATGTAGTTGTCTCCCCAGCTTTTGACGGTCGGCTCGAGAATAAAAACAAACAAAAAAGGTAGACAAACTTATAGATTTTTTAACACAAATAGTATAGTAGAGAAAAACCGGGAGGTGTTCAACAAAACAGATCACCAGCCTGTGCCATACATTAACCCACGCCGTCTCTCCGGTCAAATCCTCACACCCCGTCTCGGAGGGGGGGGGGGATAGTAACCCCCTCTAAAATCCAAACTATGCGTCGCACGAAAACGAAAGAGGTGTCATCGGAAAACGCTCGACGATTAGGGTTCGGATCCACCCACAACACAATTTCTCCCCAAAAGTGACGTTACCCCGGGGCTAGATTTTCACGACTTACATTATGTGTTTGGCTCTGGGGAGTTCATTTTGGGGGATATATGAAAAACAATTTATTTGGAATGAGAAAAGGACAGCGAAATCGACCAGGGTCATTATTCTTGCCCCCCCCCCATTTTGTTTTCAAAATTCCAGCATTTTGAGTTTTCAAGTTTTCTATAATTTTCCTTTTCAAATAGGTAGAGCTGACCGAGAAACGTTGTTGGAAGTCCCAATAAAAAATGCTTACTTCAGCCAGAATCTTCTATCTGAACTGCAATTGGCAAATATGCAAAATTTATGTAGTAAAAAAAAACACTTGTACGCTTTGTTGTATCCCTAAAAATAAGCAAACGCTGAAAGTTTCATTAAAATATCCGTATCCGTTAAAGCGTGACGACTGGTTGAACTTTTTTGAAGGTGACCCCACTTGACCTTGACTAGCTCGTTGACCCTAGATGACCTGATTAATTTTCTTTAAAATCAGCATACCAAATTGATGTGGAAAAGGGTATGCCGAATTTGAGCGCGCTGCCGCGCGCCGTTCATCCACTATCCGCGAAAAACCTGAGGGGAGGGGGGGGGGCGGCGGTTGAAGACCCATCCCCGAGACGGGATGGGTTAATGCCAGGATTGGTTCCTGGTGCTGCCAGGGCATCCATCAGCTCGCATACTCAACCGGGTATTCAACACGTATCTAGACATTTGATGCTACTGTGAGGGTGGCTGATCTGACAATAAGGTGACTGGGCTGGCTGGCCCAGCTTCAGCTGACCGCTTGCCACCACTGACCGCCTGGTTGATATATTGGCCGAGCGCCGTCACCAGCCGCAACAGGAGCGCGCTCTCGCAGCTCTGCACGGGTCGCCGGTCCGGGTCGCCACGGTAGGCCAGGTCTGGCTCGGCCACCCTGCTTATCAGCTGCTGACGGCCGCGCGCGGTCAGCCGGGGGCCGTCGGGCGTCAGCTCAGACTCGGCGCGAGCGCGAGCGCGGCCACGGCCGGGCGACTGCAGCGCCGACGGCGTCAGTACACCCGGTCCGGCCGGCGTCAGAGGCTGGCCGTGCGCCGGCGTGTGTGGAGAGTCTGCCGACCGGCACTCGGGCACCGGCAGCTGCCGGGACATTGGGGAGGTCACGGTACCGTCAACTGGTGAAGGGCATGGGTCGGCACAGGTCGGCACGGGTCGGCACAGGTCGGCACAGGTCGGCACAGGTCGGCACAGGTCGCCACGGGTCGGCACGGGTCGGCACAGACCAGCCAGAGTCTACCAGGGCTGGAAAAACAGCCCAGGACTTGATTTGCCATCCAGAAAACTATACCCACATTTGGATCGTTAGTTATTTGGGCAATGGGGCGCTTCGACCAGAAATGATCATTTGCGTCCATCCTATTTGGATCATCGCGAGGTTGAATGTGCTGCTTCACAATAACTGCAAACTGATTCCCTTTGACGGAAATGCCTAAACCTCACTGGAAAGTACCACACAAGAGAGCCTCTGGCAGCACAACCTCCGACACCACACCCTCTCCGGACTAGGTGACGGAAAAAAATCGTTCCCAAATTAAGGAATTAAAATCCACATCCATTCCTGTTGTCGACAGCTGCCGGTGAGGGTCAGACGGGGAGGTGGAGGTCGCCACACCGGTGACCAGAGGCGCCACCACTCACACCGTACAGCTGAGCCAGCTGCCAGGAGGGCCAGACGGGGAGGTGGAGGTCGCCACACAGGTGACCAGAGGCGCCACCACTCACACCGTACAGCTGGGCCAGCTGCCAGGAGGGCCAGACGGGGAGGTGGAGGTCGCCACACCGGTGACCAGAGGCGCCACCACTCACACCGTACAGCTGGGCCAGCTGCCAGGAGGAGGGCCAGACGGGGAGGTGGAGGTCGCCACACCGGTGATCAGAGGCGCCACCACTCACACCGTACAGCTGGGCCAGCTGCCAAGAGGGCCAGATGGGGAGGTGGAGGTCGCCACACCGGTGACCAGAGGCGCCACCACTCACACCGTACAGCTGGGCCAGCTGCCAGGAGGGTCAGACGGGGAGGTGGAGGTCGCCAAACCGGTGACCAGAGGCGCCACCACTCACACCGTACAGCTGGGCCAGCTGCCAGGAGGAGGGCCAGACGGGGAGGTGGAGGTCGCCACACAGGTGACCAGAGGCGCCACCACTCACGTCGTACAACTGAGCCAGCTGGCGGATGGCGCCGTCCAAGTGAGACGCGCCCCGTCGCGCTTCTTCCGGCGAAAACTCTCCGCTGGTCAGCTCAGCCGCACCAGCGCCGAGCGCGCTTAACACGCTCGACCAGAACGAGCCATCCGAGGGCGATTGCAGGGTCTGCAGCGTGCTCTGCACGGTGGCATGAGCATCCGCCAGCAGACAGACGAGGGTGTGAACCTGCCGGGGTCAAAAGGTCAGATTGAGGATGAACAGGCGAGGCCTAGCAGACATACTGAAAAGTTTCAATTCACAAACGTCGTTGCATACCTTGATCTCCAGAAAGCTACCAACAAACCATCCTCCAACCTTTCTCTCGTAACAGCTGTGGTTATTGAAGCAACAATACAATTCAAGGAGTATCAACATGCACCTGTAATGGGTCGGGGCCATGCCGGGCTGAGCGATGTCAGTGCGGGCTTCCAGCTTCCGTGCGGCTCTCGGCTGCGCGGTGTTGGGCTGGTGTCTGCTGCCGTGTGGCTCTCGGCTGCGCAATGTTGGGCTTGTGTCTGCTGCCGTGTGGCTCTCGGCTTCGCGGTGTTGGGCTGGTGTCTGCTGCCGTGCGGCTCTTGGCTGCGCAATGTTGGGCTGGTGTCTGCTGCCGTGTGGCTCTTGGCTGCGCGGTGTTGGGCTGGTGTCTGCTGCCGTGCGACTCTTGGCTGCGCGGTGTTGGGCTGGTGTCTGCTGCCGTGTGGCTCTCGGTTGCGCGGTGTTGGACTGGTGTCTGCTGCCGTGTGGCTCTCGGCTGCGCGGTGTTGGGCTGGCGTCTGCTGCCGTGCGGCTCTCGGCTGCGCAATGTTGGGCTGGTGTCTGCTGCCGTGCGACTCTTGGCTGCGCAGTGTTGGGCTGGTGTCTGCTGCCGTGCGACTCTTGGCTGCGCAGTGTTGGGCTGGTGTCTGCTGCCGTATGGCTCTCGGCTGCGCGGTGTTGGACTGGTGTCTGCTGCCGTGTGGCTCTCGGCTGCGCAATGTTGGGCTGGTGTCTGCTGCCGTGCGACTCTTGGCTGCGCGGTGTTGGGCTGGTGTCTGCTGCCGTGTGGCTCTCGGCTGCGCGGTGTTGGGCTGGTGTCTGCTGCCGTGCGACTCTTGGCTGCGCGGTGTTGGACTGGTGTCTGCTGCCGTGCGACTCTTGGCTGCGCAGTGTTGGGCTGGTATCTGCTGCCGTGCGGCTCTGGGGGCTGCGCGGTGTTGGGCTGGTGTCTGCTGCCGTGCGACTCTCGGCTGCGCGGTGTTGGGCTGGTGTCTGCTGCCGCGCGGCTTCAGACCGCGTGAGTCGGGCTGAGGACTTCTGATGTGCGCACCTCGTGCTCGTTGTTGCGGGCGCTCTGCAGTCGTGCTTTGCTGACTGAGCATCCCGGGTTTGATGAGGAGTTTTGGGTGGACAAGCGGGACCCGGATAAAATTCTGGTAAAATGTTAACAGCGAGGTTTCTGACAGCCGAATACTTGCGCCGAATTCCAATAAACTCAAACGCGGTTCGCAACAAAGCTAGTTGGCCCATGACATCTTTCCCTTGCAGTGTTCCTTAATTATTTAGCAAGTCGTACTTCAATTGGTCACTGTAAACTCGATTAGTCCCAGATGCATACTAAGTACCCATTCAGAGGTATTATCTGCAAATAGTTGACAGACTATCCTGGTTGCATGATTGGTATATATTTTCGTTCCTGCTCTCACGACTGGGCGACACTGCGGTGAAATGTTCCGTCGGCCTGTGTGCGGCCTCCTCTTCCTCGCGGGAAGTCGCCGTCGCCAGTCAGGTTGACTGGGCTGGGATGACGGTGGTTACAGGTGAGGCTCCATGACCTTGTCACGCAACACTACTGGCGTAGCATTAGTGGGTGGTTGGTGGCTTCGGCTCAGGACTTCGTCGCCTCCATCTCACCTGTCGCTACTCTTCGCCCACGATCAATCGGCGTGAGAGATTGACAACGCTGAATGACTCAACGGTCGATGTGTCGTAAAAACAATGGCCAAGTCGTCGCCTCCATCCGAGTTACGCCACCCTACTTCCACCACTGTCCGTCCGAGTGTCCCGTCCTGCTTCCATCACTGTCCATCCGAGTGTCCCGTCCTGCTCCCACCACTGTCCGTACAAGAATATCTCCGCAATGCTTCCACACTATCAGCCCAGGAGTTTCTCCGTACTACGCGTCCGAGTGTCCAGTTCTGCTTCTATCGCTGTCCACCCAAGCGTGTTCCTCTACCTCCACCGCTTCCTATTTTATGCCCCGGCATGACTTCTCTCTTCCAATCTTCTCCTTGCTGGAACTGCTGCCGCTTCTACTCCCGTTTCCACCGCAGGCATGTCAGATTCCCTCCCCTCCCCGCGCGCTCAAATATACATTATTAACATTTATGTTCGCTATCGCACCAAGTCATTTTGTGAGATTGCCGCTGGGCCGAGCCGTTATGGGTGTGCCACAACTGCATTTGTCTTCTTCTCTCTTCTGCTCGTGGGGCGCCTCCTGCCCGCAATGACTGTCGTTACTTTCACGCGATACTCTGGACGCGTCACTTCGCCTACAGTCAGATAATGTTGGACAATTTGGCCCAGATGCCACAGCTTCAGGATCCTGATTCTTTAAACCATCCTCGGAGTTCTGACACGTCAGGTGGGTGGGAGAGCGAGGCATCCAGACAAGAAGCTCGGCTAACCGCTCAGGACTGCCGTCAGAGGTTTCAGCAAAAATACAACCGCAAGGAACCCTCACACATAGCGTGTGTTGCGTTGTGCCCTGGCTATTTCGGCTACAAGGACACGTTGGTTGCACAACAGATACACCTTTCCCTGGTGTCAGGTGAGGAATGAATGGCACCTTTCCTACGGTGTCGGACGCGACACCTCAATGACACCTCTAGCGGTATCAAGAACGGCATCAGTGGCACCGTCTCTCCTCTGATGCAGGGCGAAGTACTCGTGGTGACAACACTTCCGTGGTGTCGTGTCAATCAATGCCAGGCATCCCATGATGTCGGGTGTGGCACCAGGCATCAGTGGCACCTGTTTCCTGGTGCCTGACATAACACTAACCTGCTGCCGACAGGTGGCGTCGAACATGGACTGGTAAGTGTAGCCGGTATCCTCCAGCTCCAGAATGTGTTGGCCCACGGACGCTGCGTATAGTAGCGAGGTGTCGCTCACAGCGGCTGACTTCGAGTGCCCCCGCACACCACCCAGCATTGCCTCTGCCTCCCGGATCAGCGGCGCCAGATCCGGCTGACACATCACCTGGTGACGGGTCACGGCAGGTCAGGTCAAGTCAGATCATCTGGTCACGGCAGGTCATGTCAGGTCAGATCAGGTCATCTGTCGACGGGTCAAGTTCGGTGACATGGGGACCGATTGATTGATTGATCATTTATTTGGACTTTAGGGTACGTCAACCCAATTTGGTCACATTGCATCCATCGCAACGTTACTTAAAAACACATCATATCATCACGTACGAAAACCACATTTGGATAAGAAAACAATCAGCTATTCAGGCCACTTCGGACATCATAAGGGTGAGAGCATTTAGAACGGGCACGCCAAGTCAAGGCAGGCCAGCTCAGCCAGGACGGAATAGATGCATGTTTACGGGTCGAGTCATTGGACCGGACAAGTGCTGTGAGACAAAACACAGGCCAGATGTCTTTGGGTGTGACAATTATTCAGGTGATCTAACAGGCTACGAAGCAGTTGCTTGTCTCCTTCATAAGTGAGTCGGGCCTGCCCATCTCAGGCAAGGCCAGGACAGTCGAGGCGACTTGGTAGCTCGCCTGCAGGTCGGATCAGGTCAGATGAGTTACTTGGTTATTCACCAGGTCAGCTGGGCTACCTGGTGAAACCTCATAACCTGTTATGAGGTTTCGTATCATAACAGGTCAACTGGACACACGAGGACAAGATCCCCTTGATGCCGATCCACCAATAGGCACACATGCTGGAGTGGATTTATGTTTTGCAATCATGGATATGTAGAGGAAAATTTGGGGTAATAGAATATGAAAAGGATGTCTTTCTTCAAACACGTCACATCATAATCACAGTTTGTACGTTACAGTGAATCATGAGCACTTGATCACACAGCAGTTCATCGTCAAATAGCACCATACAAACTTCAAATAAGAAAAATGAGGATAATTTTCTGGAGATGACAATGTTCTGGATGTGAAATCCAACAACCTATTTTCCAACCTTGGGCACATGTCAGGGCATCAACGTACATAGGCGATCACCGTTTATGAATAGCATCAGTGACAATCAACACACGCCCAAACTCGTACGCACGCACACACACACACCAGCGCTCAACGCACGATCGGTGGGAAAACGGCGGCGGCAGCCCGGGTAATTATTGTCACAGAGCTGATGCACAATTGTCATATGTAACCACACGCCATTGGCTGTAGACCCAAGCTCCTCTGGATATTTCATTTAGGAGTGAACACCGACATTGCGCCAATGTGACAAAAGTTTAACCGTGCACAAATGGTGCGAGAAACCACGAGAAACATCCAGTGCTCTAGTAGATCGGAAACTGTCAGCCCATCCGACGAACACACGAAAATGCCCACATTCTCACCACACATGACAATAATTACAGAAAGACGTCTTATAAGATATTGCTGATGAAATTACCTACGATAGCAGTGATGCTGTGATAATAGTCATAAAACCTAGCAGCACTGCAGCCAGCTATGGTTTTGGTAATGAACTTCTCATGTTTCCTGCTCACTGTGGGTTCATTGGACAGCATCAGCACGCCCTGCTGAAAATAATCAAGGCATTTGAGAACATTCAGTGATCCAAGAGCAGGTATATTCAAAATGCATCTGCTTCGTTCCAGACAGACGACACAATGTCTCGATGCCAAGTAAGTTAGTTATATGGGCCTGAGGGCGCATCGATCGTTGATCATATAGCACCCATCGACGCCCAAGTTGACCCTGGTTTAAATTCTGGGCCAAATAGAGCACCCCAATCCTTCGATCAG
>JAOTOL010001141.1:50000-225000 GCA_034440575.1 Imbricaverruca yamaguchii | reverse complement strand
CTCATAGGGGCGTTGTAAAAGGTCGCCGCTGCCCAGCTGAGGTGCACAACTCACATATTAAACTCGTCCGATCAGGTTGTACAGCACAACTCACCTCTTAAACTCGTCCCCTCCAGCTGAGCTGCACAACTCACATCTTAAACTCGTCTGATCCAGCGGAGCTACACAATTCACCTCTTAAACTCGCCCAATCCAGCTGAGCTGCACAACTCACATCTTAAACTCGTCAAATCCAGCTGAGCTGTACAACTCACCTCTTAAACTCGTCCAATCCTACCGGCTGATGCGGTGACGAGTGTACGAAGAAGTGCATGTGCTTGACCAGCATGCGCACAATCCGCACATGGTCATGGCTGGGAATGGGCGTACCCTGGAGGAGCCCGCACACATGTCAGAGGCAGTACCATTCTCATAAATTATGGGGCATTGCAGGAGCACAGGGGTGATTCGCATATATTTGGAGCGGCTCGAGCGCTTACAATGACTTTAATTTGTAGCTGTTGGCCTATGGGGCTTATGCCAAGGTCCATATCAAACTGAGTATTAACTCAATTGAGCGTCCATCAGTTGGCCTCCACCCCCAGGTGCGTGATGCGAGGCTACACCGCGTGACGTCACATAATGCTGCGATTAACATTACACCGGTTGACAAGAAAGCCGTCCTTAACCTTGTTTATTCAATCGGGATCAAATCCAGTTCATACATGTCATGACGCAAGAAACAACATGAAAGTGAGGCTCGAATTAATACGCGTACCGGAGGGAGGGGACATTTGCCCACCCCTCATGCTTTTCGACGATATTTCATAAACAGCCGGGGCATTGTCATGAAAGCTTGCGACTGTTAAAATTAATACGCGCAAGCCGTGCAAAAAAATCGAAGTCAGTTGGTAAATGTAGGAACTGCGTGGTTGTAAAATCGACTGATCGGTCGTTAAGCGATACTTGTGACAAACGTGTGACAATGTGACAAACGTTTCGTCGGTGCGGTGGTACGGCAGACCGATCTCGACCTTATTTGACCCTGAAGCCGTTTGACCTAGGGTCACTAAATTTACACTGAAGAGTTCACCACCGGCGTAATCCACCATCCAAATTGGGTGCTAGCTTCAGTAGTTTCCGAGATCTTATGGGGGGGGGCAGAATCCGCCCCCGCTCCGACGCGCAGAAGCCCTGTGAGAAGCCCTTCGGCGCGCGTATTACGACACAACACAATGTGCTTGCTTTGCGAAAGAGTAAAAGGGCTGGTTGACTGGTCGGTGATTAGGCCTAATGAATGGCATAACTGTACTTGGTGAGCATACACAGGAATGAACATTTACTGAAAAAAAACAAAATGCCAAACAGGAGACCAGCAAGCTACATAACACATCGCATATAATATATGGACTGTTGATTCTCCTGGTTCTCGCTGAAAAAGTTAATTGGAATATAACAACCATCGAAACACAGGCCAAGGACCGCCTAATTGCACGGAGATGGATGCCTCACGATGTGTCAGCAAATCATAAATTGCATTGTAAGTAGCGTAGAACTAAGCCGAAAGTCCGCCAGTGAGAACAGAGATGCGGAAAGAAATCAAACAATATAACGAGGTCGCACCGACAGTAACCAAGTTAGTGTAGCCAGTGTTACGTACAGATAACCGTATTATACTTTGGTATTCATATTAATCATCGCCCATACAGATAATTAATGCAGCACCGCGTTTTTCGCGAACGCAAAAGTTTCGTCGGTTGATGGGTCACTCTTTGGCGAATCCATGCCATAAAAAGCTTAAAGATGTCATGTTAGGTCATTAAGCTGTGAGGTTATAAAAGGAATACATCATGTAATTTGTTCCGCAGAAATAGCTAATTATCAGCAATTAATCTCTCATTTTTCGCCGCACGGTTAACGTTGGATATCGTAGAGCGATGGGCAATTCAGCTACCTTTTTTACAAAGGCGATTGACCTCTCCTAGGCCAATGGTCACTGATGTCATAAAGGCCACTGACCCAACTTTTCCTCAGATAATCTTTCCAACTCCAGGTCACCTTGGGGTTAAATTGAGCACTGAAACTGAATTCAGCATCAATTTTACCTCTAGACACAAGCAAATAGTGTTTTCGTCCACTACTTGGAAATTTCCAGGATACGGCCACCACTTCGACTTCATATGGGCCTCAACCTAAGGGTCGAAATACAATATATCGCACGCTATTAGTAGCCTAAGATACTGAAGAATACTACGTTGAATATAAACACAGCCCATCTAAAGGATCGCTTCCCTCATGTGCATGTGAAACATGAGCTGTTACAAGTTTTTAACAAGCTAAAAGAATATCACAGGATAGCACCCTAATGTTGCTTTGTTCGCCATAAGTATGAATGACACTGGGGATGCAATACCGAACGAAATGGACTGCTCCTGATTTTGATGACCTTACTATCCGGTCCTCCGGATCAAACATGTCATCGTTGAAAAGGCAGTTACAACTCGCGGTAAATCGGCTCCGGAAATGGATTCTGCTTCTCGACAAAACATTTACGAGGCACTTTTATCGCCGACGATGTTTTCAGGAACTGGAAATGGATATGGATGGGAAATCTGTTCCAATTCGGCAAGCTGTAATATTTATTGAGATGCATTTGATAGTCGCTTAACCTTGAGACATTTAAAGGCAACAAGAAAGCACTGCCCTACCGGTCTTCCATATCCAGCAGAATCGCTTTACTATCTTTGGTCGCTTCCCAATCTGGAGGCGGTTCTCAACTCTACCTGACGTGCAAAGCTGAGGTAAAACTATTTTAAACTTAACTTCATTTAAAATTTAAAAGTAAAACTATTTTAACACTTCAGCACAGTGCGCTCAATGGTGTGGAATTCGTACTTCGAATTTGGCAGAGCTCATTTGCGAAAATAGTGTCCGCAATCTCGGCACAGACGCATGGATAAACAGTCAGATCTAGCTGACATTACCTGCAACCATTTCGACATGAGGCCCGTCTGCCGAAACTCGAAATATTACACAATATGCACTTATCGATTTCATTTGCCCTGAAAAATCTGATCATAAATTAACACACAACCACGCAAATGCTACTTCTTGTTATTTATTGGATGGTTCACGGCCCACTTTGTGCAAGATCATGGTCAATGGCGCCGCCAACATTACTTCACCGGTGGGCCGCGGGATTGGGAAATGTCTCGAGTGGCGTGAGTGTTCAACATGGGACCTTGGTGTCCAGAGCTCAACACCTTAACCACTCGGCCATCTACGCTCCACAAATGCTAGTTTTAAGTTTTCACAACATAAGTTCAAGCAGTTCAAGCTGGCCCAACCAACAAAAACTAGTTTTGGCCACTGTCAACACGACACTAGAGTTGTCCAGCATTTTAGCTAATCTTGGCCTGCGACAGTTTAAGAAGCTCAGTAGGGAGTGGAAGCACATGTGGAGGTTATAACAATTTCAGTGCTATTTAGCTCCTGGAAGTGCCCAAAAAGCACCTAAACGTCATCCATCCGTTGGATTGATCACTTGGGCCAAAGCGCGCATCGACTACAAGGGCATTTAGCGCCCATAGCACTGAATTGTTCCAACCGTCGCTATACAGCGTCCCTGTACTACGCGTATCCTTCCAGGTGCAACTTAATGTTAACGCCATGGAAAAATAACGCACAGTTTCATATCAGATAGGAAGCTGAAAAGCGTTCCGAACTTCACGACCTGTGATTGTTCACCTAAATCTACTAGCAGGGAGCGAGCCTAGTCACTCCAGAAATGACGTCGACGCTCCAGGCAAAGCCAAGTGCATGAAATCAGCACGTGGCGAACTGATAGCACTACACCACATACCCATCCGTCAAGATGTATCAATCAGCCTGGTAGAAGCACTAGCGAGTGTTAGTGTTAGTAGGCAAAGCGGCAATAGTTGAACAAGACAGACGCAGTGGTAAACGGACTTACAAAGTCACACAGTACCGACTTCAAGGCGACCAAGTCACTCTGGAATCAGCAAAACCTGGTTTAGGATTCAACCGCAGCCTGGCGTGTGCAAATGGAATACTCCAGAACGGTATGAAGGACTATGCTCCAATAGTGACCCAGCCTCACTAGTTGTCGCGGAGCTCTGTGGATGGTACAGCTAGAATGCAAAGGCCCCAACAGAACCCATGTTGCTGACCAGCTCGCATTTCTCCGGCACAGCCCTGTTCACGCAACAGCTCTGCCCCGGTGGCTAATATGGGCACATCTAAGTTTGGTGGAACTTGCGAACGACCACCGCCTGCACGGGCCAGTAGCCACGGATTGCCCGGGCGGTAAACATGGCAGAAGCTGAGGACTTCCCCAGGGCACACATGGCGGGAGCAGATGCATGCCTCGGACACATTTGGTGTGTTGAGAACTGGACAGGGGTGAAACAGGCAGTTCATGATGGGGCTGTAGCCAAAGACTGCCCCGGATTACATATGGTGAGAACAGAGCAATAACCCAAGCACATATGGCGGGAGCAGAGCCCAGGCACATATAGTGTTGCCCAGGCACACATAGTGAGAGTAGAGGACTATCACCGGATGAGCACGGCGGTAGCAGAGCAATGACACGGGCACACATAGTGAGAGTAGAAGACTATCCCTGGATGAGCACGGCGGTAGCAGAGCAATGACACGGGCACACATAGTGAGAGTAGAAGACTATCCCCGGATGAGCACGGCGGTAGCAGAGCAATGACACGGGCACACATAGTGAGAGTAGAAGACTATCCCTGGATGAGCACGGCGAGAGCTGCCCAGCCCAGGACGCACTTGACTGTCGACTGGGGGTGGGGACGGTGGACACCTCACCTGGGCGGACGCCGACGACGGCCGGGCGCCGCTCTCCAGCCAGAAGGCAGCCGCGGTGCGCAGCAGCGTCTCGCTGCGCCACGTCTCGGGATTGGGCGGACCACCGCCGGACGAGGGGCCGGCCGGCGAGCCAGACGGTCGCAGCAGCGACGAGCGCAGCAGTCGCGGTCCAGACGAGAACCGACGCGTCTCTGGCGTCATCCTGAACGCGGCACGAGTCCGGTCTCGGGTCAGACAAGCTGTCACACTGCCCCTGGCCACAAAGCAAGACATTGCTGCTGCAAAGGAAAAAAAACAATGATGCCCGCAAAATATGCTCCTTCAATTCCGTGGGGCTTCTGGTGGGCCGGTACGTCACAACCACAATGGACAAGTTCCACGTAATGGGTTTTTGGTTGAAAAAAGTAATAATACTTCGTAGACAGAAAAAAAACATTTTTCTCACAGGGGAAGCATTTACTCATAATTTAATAATTTCGCTTAGGGTTTGTCATCGATATAAAAACCTCGTACCAATTAGGTCACATCTGTGGTGTCTCAAAGCGGCCAAGCAAGAAACACACGGGGAGCCATGCGTTGGATTGTTCCATGCGAAGGTGTTCAACCGACTCGCAACATGGATACTAAGGCGAGGGCTTGTTAAACTGAAATGTTACCAATTTTTAGTAAAATAATCGTGATTGGAAGAGTATCTATCATCGTGGTAATACAGCAACTAACATTTTTATTTGAAACCCGGTACAATGAGACGCGTACAAACAGAAAAAGCTTGAGCTATGTTTATCGGTAAATTGAGTAAAATAATGAAAACGGCAATTACAAATTGTGTTTGGCTGGGCTGAACGAACAGCAAGGCTTCCCCTCAGTAAAACAGAAGCTATTTATAACTAGTTCCACAGTTGGCATTCCATAGTAGGGTAAATTGGAAGCTGCAACTCAATACAATTGTACTTGATAAATGATCGATGAATAGCATGTCAAGTATATTTTATGTTGTGAATATTGCACATTTCACACATGATTGGTAAAATATATGGGTAAATACATAGAGATGCAGTTGGAATGCACATATGTATTGATAGTTTGGCAAATGTCATAGCATACCTTCGATCAGTATTGTGATGGAACAAAGTGGGTAAGATGCCTGTTCAAATTATTGCAAAATATTGATGATGGCCATGGAGATATTGCAACAGCCTTCCGGCAAATGGCAAATTGCAGGAATGATTTTGCTATATGCTATGGATTTTAGACAAGGCATGTATGTATTGGGGTTGATATTTACATGGAATGTTTGGCATGTTGTGGAATTTTTATCAGCTTACTTGCAGGAGATATATATTTTACATGTGTAGCAGATCATGCAATCAATTATTAGTGGGTGTAGGCAGACATGATCAGCTACCTGCAGGTGTAGGCTGACATGATCAATAATATGTAGCTTGGTGTAGATCAACACAACCAGTGACCCCAGGTGTAGGTCAATGTCATCCAACATCATCAAGCTGCATTTCGACGATACAAAGTGTGCAAGATGCCTTATGTAACTGCTGTCATGTTTTATGGTGCTGATGAAGATAATGCAAAAAGGGATGACTATCAAATGGAAAATAGAAGTGATTCATTAGATGGAATTTCCATGGATTTTAGATTAACTTATGCGTGGACAAAGATTGTTGCCTTCATTTTTCACGGAATGTCAGGCATACTGTAGAATTTCACTGAGCCTTAGAAAACATTACAAGTATACTACTACTGAGGCTTGTGCAGTTTTTTTTTCTTCAAAATGTATTGGCAGTCTGGCATTATTGCACTTTAAGGTATTCACGAGACAAATTTTGCATGCAATTTACCTGCATGCAGCAGTGTGTGTGTCTCTCAGTGTGTGTGATTTACCCATGTCAGGTTTGGTTAGGTTTTATCTATTTTTTTTATTCTTCAAGAAAATGCTTTCTTAACCCTTCCAGTCTTTCTGGCCACATTCTCATTTCCACACCTCGGTCTCATTTCCACACCTCGGGGGGGGGGGGGGCGGGTTGATACAACCCCTCTAATCTCCAAACTAAGCGTCGCATGAAAACGAGAGGTGTCATCGGAAAGCGTTCGACGAGAAGGGTCAGACACCGCCACAAAATTTCATCCCCCCGAAGTGACGTCAATATGGGGCCTAGGTTTTCATGACTTACATCATGCTTTTGGCTCTGGGGAGTTCATTTTAGAGATTTGAAGAAAACAGATTTACAACCAGGAAAGGAAAGCGAAATCGACCGGGGCACTAAAAGGTTTACCCACCCAAATTGTTTTATTTAAAAATTTTGAGTTTTAAATTTTCTTTAATTTTTACTTTTCTAACTCGTAGAGTGGACCGAAAAGCGTTTCAACTTGCTCTCGTGAAAAATGCTTACTTCAGCCAAAATCTTCGATTCTAGCTATAATGAGGAAACATGCAAAACTAATATGTAATCACAAATGGAACAAAAATCCTTCTGGTGAGTATTGTTTCGTCCCTAAAGACAATCAAACGGTGAAATTTGCATTCGGCTATCTCCATCCGTTACAGCGTGACGACTGGTTAAACGGTTCTGCAGGTGACCTCACCTGACCTCGACTAACTCGTTGACCTTAGATGATCTGACTTCCAAATATCGACAAACATGCCAAATTAATGTGGGAAAATGCATGCCAAATTTCGGCGCGCTGCCGTGCGCCGTTCTTTCGTCATCGACAGAAAATCTTAGGGGGGACAACAACCCTCCCGAGACGGCGCAGGTTAAAGAAAGTTTGGGCCATTTTACATTAGGTTTGGTTTTTCTAGGAACACTTTTGAGGGCAAAAATTGCTTTAATTTTGTGCACTTCTTCATTTTTTTTCCATGGAAGGTTAGGTTACGTTTGGTTAGGCTACGCTTTACTTTTTGCAATATTTTCTGCTTTACTAACCATCCCAAGCCAATTTTTGTTGTTATTTTGCCAGCCAACTGAAAAGTATGCATTTGCAGATAAAACGAGTAGCTACATCATGTTGGCCACATTCATGAACATTGCACTGCAAAAAGAAAGTCCAAGAAGTCATACTTACCTTCAAGCACACATTTCCCTATGTCTTGCCATCTTGAGCCAACGCAGTCAGCTAGACAATGTGAATTCTCTTCACTTAATGCCAATATGAAAGGATTGTGGACATCTATGTTTCCAACAAAATGGATACTGGCAAGTCACAGTTCACATCTTTGTAAAAAGTATACTTGTCATTTATGGGAGTTTTCACAAAATGGAGTATAAAATCACCATTATCAAGCCAAACTTTGATGTGAAAAACCTCAATGTATACATTTCTGAGGAAAGTACTCTGGTTCCAGCCTCCCCTCATCCTTAGGCATGCTCACGCCTATCAAAATACTCGTACCCCTGCCTATCAGTGGTACATATGCATAGAAATGTACGATCACCAGCAGAGATCAGCGGAATGTCTAGGCGTAGAGTCACTCGAGGACGTGGTCATCTTGTCGTTCGTGGGGAAGCCGGTGAACATTGCTTCTGGCTTACTTGCAGTTGCATTTGTATACACCGGCACAAGCAAGAATAATAGCGTCGTTTCCTACCATCCAATTGTCACTGACGACCAGATGTGATCCAAGCTAAAACTGTCACGATTCTTACGAACTGTCAGCGTCCAAGATGTAAGATATAATGGGTGGCAGTCGGGCAACGCTGACGTCTGTATGTGACGTCAAAGACATTTTCACCAATCACGAAGCGAGTCATTCTGAGGCGCCTCTTCGAATTATTGAACAATTTACAGATTTAAAAAACAACAACACACAAATGATTGCCACCATCGTCTTTACAATGAAAAATCACCAGTGAGACTTGAAAAAAATCCGGCCTGTCCCAACATGAGACTTGTCCATTGTCCTGTGGCAGAGCGCCCGCCGGCGGACCGACACGTACCCGACGGGAGGGTGGTGGTGGATGGCGGGGCTGGTGAGCGGCGCCACCCACTGGCCTCCGCATGGCAGGAAGTGCGACATGAGGTCCTCCAGCAGGGCCGGGTAGAGCGCGTCGCCGGCCGTCACCCAGGCGATGGGCGCCGCCTGCTGGGCCGGGTTCACCAGGAAGTAGCAGAAATGGTGCAGGTACAGCTCGAACGCGTTGAGCGTGAGGTCGGCGGCGGCCCAGGCGACAGGCGGCTGCGGCCGCAGCGGTGACCACGGGTCGGCCACCATGGCAGACACAGGCTCCGGGTAGGCGCTCGCGTTGGCCTGTCGACAGCACGGGCAGATGTGGCGACTGGCGCAGGGCCATCGTCCTGCAATCTGAGTCGTGATCTGGTGCCTGGCACACGATTGGTGGGCCGTGGTCCGTGATGTGGCTCGGTATATGGGGCCCTTGGTATACGGGCACCAAAAGTACATACTCCACATTGCCAAGCTTATGAGGACCTGCCATGTATACGGGGACCCCGACCACAGTCCTTTGATCGGGGTTATGGGATGTCCCCATAGACTACTCGAAATAAAGTGATTAGAACAAGATGCGTCCTTTGCTTGAATCTAGAAGACGCTGGTTTGTTATGATTATTGGGAGACTCTGTTTACACTTACATTAACTTTACATTACATTCACTTCAAATTCAGACTGCAAGTGCATTTAAAGCCCAAGTACCCATAAATATGAGTCATCACACGTGTCCAGCAATGGCAAGTTGCATGAACGTGTCTAATTGAGATTGCATGGCACATCAGCTAATTCCAGCATAGTGTTCCCAAAGGAGAAGGGTTAGATCAAGGTTGGGAGGGGGCAAGTGCTGGCTCATGGCAGCTCTGAATGGGCAAATTAAAAGAAAACTGCTCCGATTGGGGATGTGTCACATGAATGTCTGCACTACTGCGTCCCCATAGCCTGCCTCTTGCCCTCGCTCATTCAGAGTCACTAAAAGTCTTATACCAGCGGTAAAGAAGAAATGATCAGAATGATATATCACTGGTAATAATATCATTAATAATAATACCATCAATGAGTCGTACGAGGGTAATAGTACTAACGGTGGTAATGGTCGCAAATATGTACACAAATGTGAACATTAATGAAATAAATTGGAAGATAAAACTGAACAAAATACACAAGACAATGAAACGAGATGACAAATGGATTATTTAGCGCTCTTGCGTGGAACATATGATTTCGTCAATATCCTATGATTATTTTTCTTCGAAGATTAGAAGAAAAAAGTCGAAAATGACTTGATTTTGGTGTATATTCGGGTACAACCCTTCGTCAAATCACAAAAAAATAAGCATTTCCAACTAACGGTCGAACTCTTACTGCCATAATTTATTATACATGTCGATGTCGTGCCATGCTAGACAAAGGCTTTGTTATTCCGGAGACGCCATAAAGTACTTGACATGCACACACTATGAATACATGTCTAACCACTAATCGTATCCTAATATCGGCCAAGTAGTTATGTTCGAGTTTAGGTCAGATTTATGTTCCTTTATGAGTAATGACTCAGCGATTTTGTGATCTATATGGTGTTTCGCTTTTAATAGTATCCGAAGGGCCAAAGGAATATATGTATGGTGATCCTGTACGTAGGCGTTTCTGAAACGATCTCCAAAAGGGGTGTCGGCTGTTTGATTTAACATCTCCCGAATGTGCTCGTCGGACTGGGCGTTTTGTTTCCACTTCGTATGTAGTCTGACACAGCTTGCAATACATTTTGTATGTGTAAGAATGTCATATAAAAATGTATCCTTTCGGCCCCGCCGCTCGGAATGTAGTCATGATTAATTTGTATCACTGGTTGTAGAAAAACAGGATGTGTTATCAGTGCGGCGAGATAACCATTGCTAATCGGAGCTGCCCGGCCGCGCCTTCGGCGGCCAGGCATCCGGAAAGATACCCGTTAGTTCTAAGGTCCGACATGTGTGTCTGACGCATCAGTGAAATTCACCCACCCCCCGCGACCATCACGAGTGCATCGTAGCCGCCGAGTGTTCAGCCAATTAGCATGGAGATGTGTCATTACTTGAGTGTCCAGCCAATCACACCTGTCGTGGGTTGTCGCTCATGGCGGGGTTGTGCGGGCCCGTAGTAAGCTCTCGATGAGTTGTCAAGAGAGACTGAGGTAGAACCGTCGCGAGCTGACGTTGGCTTGTTATCGTGGTGCCGGTAGACGCGCTTCTAAATTACTGTCGGCATCGTTTATCATTTGGCTACGCTAATCTCGCCCTCATCGCTTTTCTGCACTTGCCGAGTCGCAATAGAAAATATAGTGCAAAGTAACGCAGACCTTCCAACCATGGGGGGATAGCAACGCGACGGTCTATAGATGTATCACTCCCAAGGAAGAGGAATTCCCCTACATATACTTCGTTTTTTTTGCGGGGGGGGTGCAGTCTCCGTTGAAACCTGATTTACAGGTGTGGCAGCGCTGTCCTCCTTGGCACCTAGGTTCCTAGGCACCACCATGAAAGTAAATACTGAAATGAGCATCGTCATTACCGTTTTTATATTCAAAATAATGACGGCAATAAAGATAAGAATAATAATAGCAATTATAATTATTCATGTTTACATTATCATTCCAACTCTAATCAGTATTGTTGTTCATGTTATTCTTTATTTTCGTACCTATTATTATAGCCATGATACAACAATGTTAATAATCCGGTGAGCGAAGATCGCCGGAAAAACCAAGATCCAACTAGCCAAGTGACAGCATGCCAGTGATAAATTATTCGTGAAATAGGGTGAAATATACCACTTTCTGAATACTCAATCGACATCCTTCTTCAAGTAGTATCGACATTCTGCTTCTTGATGCATGCTTATGAAGTCTTCATGTCTCCTTTCTAACAGTATCTAGATTATAAGTAGCACGTGCATGCTCTCGATAATGAATGGTGACACAGACATTTCGCATGCACAAAAATTTTGCAATGCAATCTCAGGTAAATAAATTACCTATAATATATGGCATACATGCCAGTGTATAGCACAGTCATTATTCCCCTTATCCCGAATCTCTTAAGTTATGAATCTCAAAACAAATGATAAAGGTACAGTCATAAGTGCCTACACCACTAGCTCAAATTTGAGTCTGAAAGACATCAAAACATTTTAAATGATACTAATTATATGGCAAATTTCGACACCCTACTGGGTTCGTTTCAACATCTCACACCAAACGGAAAACCATTACCTTAATCCTGCAGTATGTCAGTATCAGTATAACCTCACACCATGTGCATTGCTTAGGAAACTATATTTTAATCAATCCTTATATTTTAGAACCAACTTGACAGACGGTAACGCCTGACGTGACTCCATAGCTGCGGAGTGTACGATGTCGGACTGACCGGCAGACAGGAGACCGGGAACTCGTAGGTGGTGTGTGGCTCTGCCACCAGCCGGTATATGAGGGAGAACAGCTGGCCGGTGGGAGCCAGCAGCATCCGCAGCTGAAACATGGCGCCACATTCACAGCATTCGTCGGCAGACACCTGTGTTTGATCATCGAAAACATGGTGAGAATGGCAGACCGAAGAATCTGCCCACAGTGCAGCTACATGACCAATGCAGTCGATACATTGGTCGGTGCACCAATGCAGTCCTAGCCCATAGCGCGTTGTTCATCGAAGGTAGTGACAGATACCGCCAGGCAAGGCGGAGGGAACTCGAATTTGTGAAAACCTCACCAAATCAATACAGCAGACGATACGCTTATAACGCCCGCTCAGTGTTCGGGAATCCATGTCTGTGGTCATTGAAGCCCATGCTGCTCATAAAAGCATGCATGGAACTATGGGAAACCACATAATGAACATGAAAATAATCGAGGCAGCCAAGGGGAAAGCACGAAAAAGAAGGAAGTTACTTTACGATGCATTCGACTGACTGAGTCGCCAACTATTCACGCTGATTTCTCGAGAATGAGTTTAGTACTACCCCCGGCTATTGGATTCGAACCCACGATCCTACCGACTGAACTACCTCGACCCTAAGGATAATACATGTTGCACATGAAAACCAGATGGTCATCATAGGGAGACCACATAGTGCTCATGAAAAACATACAGCTTGGTATGGGGAGACCATACAAGGCACATGCAAAGCACATTGTCGAACATGGGGAACCATATAACACATGAAAAACATACAGCATAGCATGGGCGAGACCATACAGTGTCCAAGAAAAGTATACAACTAACATGGGGAGACTATTTAATGCAGATAAAGAGTCTGGCTTGAGGATGAGACACTTTTCACGATAAAAGCATATTGTCTAACATCGTATTGTCAAGCATTTCATGTACTTCGTGCACATAAAAAGCATTGAGATAAGCACTACAAGAAAGTGATTGCACAGGTGGTTAGCAACTGCCTGATTGGGCTGTCCAGCAGGACAGCTGTCACAACAGAACGGCTGCAGTGTTAAAATACCGGGTTTTCGCCAGGTGCCAGATGTCGAAGCCAGTGGAGTAGGATGTCGAAATTTACCATACAAATTATGTTTAATACACCTTGGTATTTAAAAGTCACCTTTTCCTTTGCCAAGGATTGCACCCAAATATACACCAAGAGGAAAATAACTTCGACTATTTGTAATCATGGGAAAATCATCATATGGCATTTATATATATATATATATATATATATATATATATATATATATATATATATATATATACATATTTATATATATATATACATATATATATATATTCATATTTATATATATATATATACATATATATATATTACATACATATAGATACATATATATATATACATACATATATATATATATATATATATATATATATATATATATATATATATATATATATATATATATATATATACATATACATATTTATATATATATCTATATATATATACCTCATTAACACATACCTAAGTTATGGATACCTAAAGAAAAGCAAGCAAGCAAAACCCCTTACCTTAACACTTAAACAAAAAGTAACCAACTTAAACTAATGGTAACATTAAAATGGTGATATTATCACTTGCAATTTTTAACAGAGCATATAATTGAATCCTTTTCCCTGGAATTGTGCTACGAGGTGTTCGTGTACCACGATCTGTAATGGTGACCATAGACATGTACCTATTAGCAAGATACCTTCAGAAATGACACGTGAAGACTATCAACACACATCAAGAAGCATGATGTCAATCTTTTTTGTCAAAGATGCTAATTGAATGTTCCGGGAGTGTGATATTCCACCACATTTCACGAATAATGCGCCACTGCTGGTGCATGTGACCGGGTGATCAACACCCACCTGGTCGAACTCCCTGGGATGGCAGCGGCGTGTCACCAGCTGCAGGTTCCAGCCGGCCAGGCCACCAAAGCCAAACATGTCCTTGAGCAGGGCGGGGTACACGGCGGCCAGCTCCTTCACAGAAGACTCGGAAAACATACGTCCCAACAGTTGGGCGCGGTTGGCCAGGGGTGCTGCCTGGACCGCCGACAGCGTCACCTGCACAGGGCAGTCATCATAACCAACAGACAGTGGTCACTTGCACTGGTCAGTACACATTACCACCACACAGGGACAGTACCCATTACCACCACACAGGGGCCACCTGTACAGGCCAGTACCCATTACCACCATACAGGGGCCACCTGCACTGGTCAGTACCCATTACCACCACACAGGGGCCAAGGGGCCACCTGCACAGGTCAGTACCTATTACCACCACGGGGGCCACCTGTACAGGCTAGTACCCATTATCATCACACAGTGGCCACTTGCACAGAACAGTATCCCATTAACCATCATGCACTGTTAATGCATTGCGTGAGACGAAATGTACGACCCTCAATATACCAGGAGGTGCTGAGTTTACATCAAGAGTAACGTTAGGGATCATGCTATATTACTCAACGTTTCGGCCAGGGGCCATCGTCAGGAGTGTGTGACAGGGTGATCAGCACCCACCTGGTCGAACTCACTGGGATGGCAGCGGCCATCCCAGGGAGTTCGACACTCCTGACGATGGCCCCTGGCCGAAACGTTGAGTAATATAGCATAATCCATAACGTTACCTTTGATGTAAACTCAGTACCTCCTTGTATACTGAGGGTCGTACATTTCGTCTCACACAATGTCTAAAACCCAGGAGCACTTAAGAGCCATTCTTCGTTGTATTAAACTGTTAATGCATGACGGTTAATGGTCCTGTCACCTGAACAGGGCAGTGTCTCAGTTACCATTGCACACATGCCACCTGGACAGGGTGGTATATCTGTTGCAACACACAGGGGTCACCCACACAGAACAGTCCCTATTGCCATTACATGGGGGACGTTTGCACGTCACAGTCACCGCCATGCATGAGTTACTTTTTCAGGGCAATGTCTCAGTTACCACCACACAGAGGCCACTTGCACATGGCAGTCACAATTACCACCATATAGGTGTTACTTGTGCAGGACAATCTGTTAGCTTATAACCACACTGGTGTCGCCTACACAAGACAATTCAAGGTGATCTTCAATTAAAAAAAAATCAAGTGGAAACCAATACATAATAGACACTTGCTTTGACTTCCTGGAACAGGGTTTTGACTTCCTGAACTGGTTTTGATGAAATCTGACAACATTCAGGTACAATACGTGAAAACTTTATCACACCCCATTTTCACATAAATTCCATGAAACATCATGGAGTGGAAAAAAATGCTATCTCACACAACTCTACATCCTTATATACCAGCTCTGCTACCAAATTATTGTGATATCCTAGTGAAGTCACAGAGCAGTCACAGTTACCACCTGATGCAGATGTAAGCTGGATAGGGGATAACTGCCTACCACTTACCTTCACATGGCCATCTGAGCAACACTGACCAGCACAAAGGAGTTGCATCATATTGTGGCATATGTGGGATAATTTAGAAATCACCCTGGTATAGTTACACCATATTCAATCAAATAAAAGTGGCACTAACATCATACAAATATGTGGATCTGAGACAAAAACAATTGCTTTTTTATCAAAGTTATCCATTTCTGGCATGCAATTGTGCATTTGCCCCATTAAATGAGCTGGTGCTGCCAGGGTATCTCAGTTGGTTAACACGCGCCCTGGAAGGAGAGGAGAAATCCGCCGACCCCTCCGGTTTGTGTTACATAACGCCAGATATTGCCGGTTGATATATGCCATTTTTGTGCAACTGCTTAGAAATGACTGGAGCGTTGTTCAAAGCAAGAAAAGCGGAAATCGGCAGGATATTTATTCGGGTTAGGGGTCGCTAAAGTAAAAGAAATTCGCAGCGTCCGACAACAAAAATCGGCGCTGATGCACTTCCTGAATATGGGCAAGAGGGAAGTGTTTTTAGCAACACTAGCAACTTGTTTGTTGTATGCTGTCATGCTATATAGTTTCAAAATGATGTTAGGTCACCGAGGTCAAGTCAGGTCAAGTTCGTGACACGTTAATGGAACCAAACTTGGTTAACTGGAACATTGTCATACATGCAAATGATTGGCATGCAATTGATGTCACTTTGCATGTTACTCCCTTCACATCCTGATAACTACTGTTTGGAATTGTGTACCTAAGCCTTTCCATACTTTATTCATGTTCTTCACTCCTTTCTTTGCAAAGCTGATTGCGCCGAGCCATCCAACCTGGTCGGGCGGGCGGTCAGGCTCCGGTAACTGGAGCAGGTAATGACCTGATAAAGTGCTGCTATGTAAGTGACCTGAGGTCAAATCTGAGATCTGAGAGATCTGAGATCTGAGGTCTAGCATCTGTATTGCATCATTAGTAGTGTCCAAAACATCATCGATGCCCACTTTGGAGCATTTAAACACTATCAAGTCCATCCATAACAATGGCAAGCTAACAAGACAAAGTCATGCAAAACCATACAATTTTTATATTTTGACCTCATTTGAACTTGAAGATATCGACCTAAGGTCATGAAAACTGCACACAATAGAGTTCACCACTATCCATCCACCATGTGAATTTCGATGCTCTAGCTTTAATAGGAGCCGAAACCTTGGGGGGGATTTTCCCCCTCCAGGGCACATAATTTTTTTAGGCCATCCGGGGCACATGTTAAAGCAGTGCACAAGTCTCAGTTAAAGCACAGGTCTCCCCTGCCCTGGTAAGACAGGGTTTGAGTTACTTCACACACTTACATTTAGCCCCTGGCTGGGAGGGTCAGGTGGCAACTGACCCAATAAGGCTGGTGATGAGTTACTGGGGAAGTCATGTCAGTGCATTGATGGCACATTACTCTTGACCAAAATTCTGCTGTTGAACTGGAATTCATGGATTAGGTCATTGGGCCAGGGTTCATGCAACCAGCTCTGCTTAGCAAAATAATCCTGGATCATAAAGCACCCGGCAAGTATGTGGACTTTTTTAATGGCAACATTTGTAAATTATGCTTAAAGCCTGGTGAATCCTGAGGGGCTTCTTGGTTTATTAATTATTGTCCATATTTAATATACATTGTGCAGGCTCATAAATAACAGCAAAATGTATCTCATGTAATATGTACCAAGATATGGTAATTGTATTCTCATACATACATACATAAGTACACACATATGTACATATATATAATGAAAGTTGCATCCAAACATGCTTTGGTGTGGATACCATTAAACACTAATATTCACCAATGTCAACCATGAAGCATCTGTGGAAAACACATCAGTGACTTTCATGCAATAGTTGTCACTTCTACCTGTTATGCTAAGCATATCTTGTAATGCTATACCAAGTAACTATGCTTACAGTATTTAATTGTGTCATAGAGAGTGATGACATCTTGCTCAACTGGAATTATGCAGCAGACCTGCAAACAAAGGAACTGTGAAATGATCAGTCACACACATGGGAAACATGAAAAGACTGAGGAGCATGCTGTCAATTTTTCACAATGTGGATGTCAACCTAAGGTGCCAAACTGTTGGAATGTTTTCATCAAAAGGCGTTTTAGTTATTCCATCCCAATCCTGTAGTATGTTTTCTCACTATGTCTGCTCCTGATATAATGTTCAAACCGATTATCTTTGCTGATGCAATGCTGTGATGAAAAATATTATTAAATTATGGAAGGAATGAGAAAAGACAGAGCAAAACCTTCCAACTAACATGTAGAGCTTCATTGAATATCAACATCCAAGTTTTGTGTTCTCCAGACTTTGTACATCTTTAGTGAATTTGAATTGCATACAAAACAAAGTTATGTACACATCTGCCTTTCTTTCAGATAAAAAAGCTACACAGTGGCAGTTAACAAAACTTGGTGGTTGCAAACAGTGCCCAGCATGTTTGCAGATATAACAGGCTATGAGTTAGTGAGAACTGACATATCTTGTCCATTCTCAAACATTGTGTTTGTTTATATTCAAAGCATGGACATAAGCTTGAATCAATCAGTGTTTCCAATCCCAATGGTCACTACTTTTCTAAAAGATGTGTGCTTATGCAGTGTTTGTTTATTGCCCCCCCCCCCCTCAATGGGCACTAAATGATCACATTTTGGTTCAAGCACCCTTAAACTCACATAACTAACTAACTGCCCTCCCTCAAACTATGAGTGCCAGGAACTGGCATTTGTAAATTTTGACTGATTAAGATGGTATAGAGATTATTTTCAATTACTATAGGTTATTTCAACTTATCATCAGTGCACTGGCCAGATGGTGTTGCTGACACAGTGAGTGCTACTCCTGCAAATGGGTCTTTTGTTGATTGTGTTCAAAAGCAAAAGACCCATCTGCAAAAACTCAAAAACTCAAAAACAAATTTTCCATACCTAGCATTACAACACTAAACAGTCGTTGGTACAGGGAATTGCATAGCTATAAAGGAATACCTGTCTGAATATGACTGGAGACTTAAGTTTCAGCATATAGACAATAGTGATATGCACAAAAGGTTCATAGAAATGCCATCAGCTCTTACAGACCTATACATACCCAGAGTTGCACAAAAGGTACATCCTCCATGGCCAACCAAACCTCAGTCTTAAGCAGGTGAAAGGATGCACAGAATAAGTACTCAGAACAAAACCGAATACAGGGGACAGTTTATACAGGCAGATTTTTGTTTTCACTAAGATCATTCCAAGATTTAAATAAACAGCATAGAAACTGTAGTAGGTATATACTCCCAGACAAAGTATGAGTTGTCGTTAATTCATAAGCCATCATCCAATGAATCTCACTAATAAATACAACACCAGCAAATTTACAGAACATCTCTGAGACAATTAAGGGAGAAACCAACCAATGGGCCCACAGGTGACTTGTGACACAAGTCAGGAAATGGCTGATATACAGTAGCACAACCAGGGGGGGGGGGGGGCAAAGGGCCATGGCCCCCAAATTTTTTTGGGACCACTCTGCAGGCCCCTGGCTCAGAGTGGACCACCCACCCAGAGCCCTGTTAGGGGCCTACTAAGTGGATCTGTGGTTCGAGTCAGGGGCCCTTTCAACCAACTGAAAATCTGTGGGCCCATTTTAATCAGGTCCCACATGGGCGCTGTATGACCAACGTAGTCGATGCGCCCGAAAGCCCAAATAACCAACTAATCAGGTCCCACCTAAAACCAGGGTCCATTTTGATTCAGGGGCCCACATTGAACCAATAGCCTGCTTAGAACCCGGGCCCACTTCAACCTGGGGCCCTGTCTTGAACCAGGGGCTCTCTGGAACCAGGGGCCTGCTTCAAACCAGGCCCACTTTGATCCATTAACCCCTCCCGTCTCGGGGGTCTTCAACTGCCCCCTCAGGTTTTTCGCGGATAGCGGACAAATGAAGCATGGCAGCGTGCCAAAATTTGGCATACCTCTTCCCACATCAATTTGACATGTTGATTCAAAAATTTTAGGTCAGGTCATCTCGGGTCAAGGAGTTAGTCGAGGTCAAGTGAGGTCACCTCCAGAAAAGTTCCACCAGTTGTCACACTTTAACAGATACAGATATTTTAATGAAACTTTCAGTGTTTGCTTATCTTTACAGTTGCAACAAAATGTATGGGTGGAATTTTATATATTTTTTTTCATTTTTGACTACATATAAATTTTGCATACTTGCCATGTTGCACAGGATTCTGGCTAAAGTAAGCATTTTGTTTTAGGGCAAGTTGACTTTCAACAACGTTTCTCAGTCTGCTGTACCCATTGGAAAGGAAAAATGAAAGAAAACTTGAAAATGGAAAATTTTGGATTTTTTTTTTTTTTTTTGGGGGGGAATTGTAGCCATGGTCGATTTCGCTGTTCTTTTCTCATTCCAAATCAATTTTGCTTTTTCATATATCCCCAAAATGAACTCCCCAGAGTAAAAAACATAATAGTCATGAAAGGTAGTGAAAATCTAGCCCCCCTGGTGATGTCACTTTTGGGATATTTTTTTGGGGGTGGACCCAGATCCTACTCATCAAGCTCTTTCCGATGACACCTCTTTCGTTTTCGTGCACCGCTTAGTTTGGATTTTAGAGGGGGGTCTTCAACCACCCCCAAGACAGGGTGGGAGGATTTGGCAGGAAAGACAGCATGGGTTAAACTACCCCTTTTAATCTTTTTAATTGAACACTGATCAGCATTAAACTACCTAACATGCACCCAAATTTTACTCAAACCTAAAAAAAACTTGTAGGCAGGTTACCTAGATATTTATTTGAAGGGGAAAATCTTGCTTGGTTTGTGCTATTGACTAGGCACTTCAATATTTAGTGTCATAATGTATGCCAGAGTCCCTGAATGGACGTTTTTCTCTTTTCATGCATATATTTCTGGCCTTCGAAGGAGGATTCAGTGTTAAAGGTATGTTCAGTGTTGCATGTATACATATATCATATTATTTATCTAAGAGGAAGGGTCACATAAAAGAAGAGCTTTTATTTCTGCAGTTTTACAAACATAGGGGCCCACCCAAAAGTAAGTGCATGTTTTCTGCAATTTTTAAAAACGAGGGGGCCACTTTCAACTTTCAAGGGGGCCCACTCTCTAACCCTGCCCCCCCAGCTGAAATCCTGGTTGCACTACTGCTGATATATCTATGGGTGGAATTTTCCACAGTATATTGCACTGTCAAACCCAGCCACACACAAAACCAATGAAACAGTACTGCAAAGGACTGATATTATATAAGCTAATGTCCTAAGAATTTTGAGAAGTTGATGGGTCCTCCTGCATGGATTCTATGGGTGCCACCCTGAATTACTTGTACGTCATGAAAAGCTTGAAAACCATTTTCACAATTTTAAATCATCTCTCTACTGCAAGTCTACCTGACAGTTTGAAGATTTCATCAGGTATTCCCTTTTAAAGAGTTCAAGGCACAATCCACTTAATTATTGTCTGCAGTGAGTCTTACTTCTGTCCCATGTAAAATTTTGGAATGCATAACTGTCAAGAAGTTGACACAATATATAGATTAAATAACCGTCCCGTACCACCACGTAGGTACCTCCCCACGTATCCCACCAAATCCACCACACAAAATTCACGAACTGCAGCAATCAAAACACACAGCGCACCCACACCCCTCACGCGCCGCAGGCAGAATCACGAGTCTACCTTACAGCAGCAATTTGTTCTCCCGCCTTGTCGCCTTGAATCCTTACAATTATTGGCTTCAACTAAAACAGCCCAGATATGGAATGAAAACGCATAATTTGGAGCATTTCATATTTTTAAGAATTGGTTTAAATTAATTTTGCAGCTTTCTCATTCATGCCGATTGTTACCTGATGGTGGAAATAGAACGATGTTGGGCGGAGTGTTTTAGTATAATTATATTTAAACTACTTTATATTCCGAAGCTAGTAGTGTTGTAAACAAGGCGGAAGACCGTAGAATTCCACCACGCGAAAGGGTTTTGTCGGCTGGTGCGGTCCACCAATACGCGTCACACCTGGGGTGCAAAATAACACCGACCCATCTCGGATATCTTCGTAAATTGGTGGACAGGGGTAATTGAGCGCCCCGAATCCAATGGTGACACTCCCATTTCGATCTGACCAACAGCACGTGCGTTATAGCCTCAGGCATTTTTTTTATGGTCACGGTGCAGGGTTAACTTTAATGGCCATAACTTCTGTTATAATCAATATAATTGCATAAACAAGTGTATCGCTGGGTTCGTTATAAACCAATGATCACGTCCAAGTGCTTTATTTTTAAATTTTACACTTTTTTTTGGTCACGGACCTTAGGTCACGTGACACATCATATCGAGCGCATGGAATATATCCAGTTTTAAAATTGTTATATTGTTGTGTAGTATGTTTTCTTTGACTACGAAAGAAATAGGAGATATGTTTTTTCTAGATTTTGTATTAAAAATCAGAGTAGGGAGCGATGACGTCATCAATGGCACCCGATTGTATGCCAAACAGGGTTGAAGTCAGTTTGATTCGTGATCTCGTAGCCTTGCAACCTCCGATGACCTCGGATGACCTTATCTGATCTGCCTTTTACTTCCATGAACTTGACTGACCTTTGGTGACCTCCTAGGGGTCAGCTAAGCAAAGACTTGACCTTTAACATTTATTGGCGGGAGAAGGAAGATTATATTTTTTTGGGGGGATACTGAATTCGGATTAAGTGGCATATTCAATCGTTTGAGCAACGCTAATAGTCAAGTCCAATAAACGTCCGCATTCCAGATATTTAGCCATTAGTAACAGATCGTTATGGCTGGAAGGACAACGGTAGATATCGCCCATATTTTTGGTGGTGGTCGTGTATGTGGGTATACAGGAAAACATACACTGGTCTGAATACAGACAGGTTTAGTGACAGGTGCAATGTATTGTTCTATGAATACATGCTTCACTGGAGTGGCTACCTAGACACTGATCCATCATTCAACGGCAGACATTGACGTTGCGCCCCTGTTCGCCCGACAGTTCGGCCACACTCATGGTGGTAGTATTTACCGGCACGAAGCAGTGCAGAGACTGTGTTCCCTGGACCGTCCGAGCTTTGGCGGGACCTGAATCATGCACCATGGGTGTATGGTGCATGATTCAGGGGATGATGATGCGGACAGTGATGAAGAACATCGGTTTAAGCAATGGGTCAGCACGAATCGGTGCAATCTAATTACGTTGTTCAGACTCGAGGTGAATTTCTACAGAGTTTAAGCAGTGCGGTCGTAAAACTGACCAGAGCAAAACACTTGCATTCCTCAGGGAATTACTTCCCCCTGGGGAAGGAGTGGTTGTAGGAGATTTTTAGGAAAATTTTACTTTTGCTATCCAGGACGAGGTTCAGAGTTACCATTGGGATGCGGGACAATGCACCATACACCCATTCATCTCCTATTGGCTAGAGGACGATTTTACGGTCCATCAGAGCTTTTGCGTCGTGTCAAACTCGGTAAAACATACGACTGCTGCTGACTGCTGTTCATGCCTTTTTGAGAAAAAAAACTAATCCCGGAACTGAAGACTCGGATCCCCAATCTGTCTCAAATTCATTACTGTTCTGATGGTTGCGCGTGACAATACAAAAATCGTTTCACCTTTATTAACATCTGCCAGCACGAGACAGACTTTGGATTAAATGTGACTGGCAGTTCTTTGGAACAGCTCATGGGAAGGGGGCGTGTGACGGCATCGGCAGCACAATGAAACGGGCGACTGCGAGAGAAAGTCTCTGCCGTCCGCGCACACATCAGATCACGACAGCCTCAGAAGTATACACCTTCCTGGCCGAAAAATTCCAAACATCAATTATCTTTTTGTTCGTTAGCCAAGTCGATATTGAATCCACAGCTCATGATCTAAAGACCCGCTTCGCCAAAGCTCTGACGGTCCAGGGAACACAGTCTCTGCACTGCTTCGTGCCGGTAAATACTACCACCATGAGTGTGGCCGAACTGTCTGGCGAACAGCGGCGCCACGCCAATCTCTGCCGTTGAATGATGGATCGGTGTCTAGGTAGCCACTCCAGTGAAGCATGTATTCATAGAACAATACATTGCACCTGTAACTAAATCTGTCTGTATACAGACCAGTGTATGTTTTCCTGTATACCCACATACACGAACACCACCAAAAACATGGGCGAGATCTACCGTTGTCCTTCCAGCCATAACGATCTGTAACTAATGACTAAATATCTGGAATGCGGACGTTTATTGAACTTGACTATTAGCGTTGCTCAAACGATTGAATATGCCACTTTATTCGAATTCAGCATAAAAACTATAATCTCCCTTCTCCCGTCAATAAATGTTAAAGATAAAGTCTTTGCTTAAATGACCCCTAGGAGGTCACCAAAGGTCAGTCAAATTCATGGAAGTAAAATACAGATCAGATAAGGTCACCCGAGATCATCGGAGGTTGCAAGGCTACGAGATCACGAATCAAACTGACTTCAACCCTGAGTGGCCCACAATCGGGTGCCATTGATGACGTCATCACTCCATACTTTTTAATACAAAATCTTGAAAAAAAAAACATATCTCCAATTTATTTTGTAGTCAAAGACCACATACTACACAACAATATAAAAATTAAAAACTGGATATTTTCCATGCGCTCGATATGAAATGTGTCACGTGGCCTAAGGTTACGTGACCAAAAAGAAGAATTTGTCAAATTAAAAAATAAAGCACTGAAACGTGATCTTTGGTCTATTACGAATCCAGCAATATATTTCGTTATGCGATTATGTTGATTGTAATAGAAGTTATGGCCATTTAAAGTTAACCTTGCACCGTGACCATCAAAAAATGTCTGAGGCTATAACGCACATGCGGTTGGTCAGATCGAAATGATAATATCACCATTGGATTCGGGGCGCTCAATTACCCCTGTCCACCAATTTATGAAGAAATCCGGGATGGGTCGGTGTGGGGGGGGGGGTGACGCATATTGGTGGACCGCACCGGCTTCACTTTGGGCAGAAGGCGGAGCTACGTGCCACTACAGAGCCACGCATCAATTCCTAGCGTATGCTCGGTACTGATTCCTAGTGTATGCAATTCCTAGCATAGCGCATTACGGAGCATCGTGTGGTGGACAAACCTGGATGAATGGGCAAGTTTTCGGCAATGTTTTTTTTCTAATATGTGGTTATCACGAAGCATCTAGAAGACGGAGCATTACGTCATGCCACCCTTGGGGGTGATGGAGCCTCTTGGACTGGCACGGGCGCTTCTCTGGGATCCTGGAGTCCCCTTCGGGACCGCAGGAACTCGTCGGATATTTTGCGTGGAGGGAAGGGGTGAGGCAAGGCGTGCCTAGTAAAGGTATATTGGGCTTGTCTTGGTTACGGGGTGAGGTGGAATCGTCATCGCCCAGCTGAATCCCGCACCTGCAGTAATGCCAAAGCAATGAGAATGATAGCAATAACCCAGCAAGGATAATGAAAAGCAATGATAACGTAAGGCCGCGTTATGTACAACATCCGGCGTTCACTTATAATACTTACAAGCTAAGTCGTAGACGAAACAGCCGTAATCAAGTTTAGAACGGATGAATGATCGGTAAAAAAGCAACAGTGTCTTGTGGTCCGCCCCATACAAAAATTTTTGCCACGCATTTCTTGGTGGTTAATGACTTAAAACATTGATCACTGAGATTTCCAAGATGTTCTCGATACGTCAGCCGATTGTCAAAACACTCCCAAGAATTTGCACCCCGGCACGGGCGACACAATTGAATATCAATTAAATAAGGGTACGGACGACTAGGGCGACACAATTGAATATCCACAGTCTTTGACATTGAAAATATAAGACCATTGTTAAAACTCCACTTATCGAGCCGGCTCACTGCTAGTTGCAGCTGTCGCTGTACGGAAACGGTACTTGTACCACAGCATCAAACTTCAAGATCGTCGACAAAGATGGCTCGACCGATAGAACAAGGAAGACAGCTTCCACAGTTTCCAATGTCATCAATCATGGTAGAAAATGAAGGAACACTTAAAACACTGTCCTATGGTATACTATTCTCTTGATTAAAACGTCGGGAAAGGCAGCTACTAATTATCACCTGGAAAAAAGATCACATAGAAAAGTGTTAATAAAGTTAGCTATAAAACCACAAATCCCAGTACACCACATTCTTCAAGACACCATACAGCCATGTAGTGTCGTATGCTTTCTCTATGTCGAAAAATATATTGCCAACCTGTCGTTTCTCCTTGAAACTATCACACACAGCGATGTCCAGTACTAAAATGTGATCTACGGTGCTGTGATACTTCCTAAAACCACGCTGAGCGCTAGCTGAAAAGTTGCTATTTGTTTCTAAGAGCCACGACAGCCTGACATTGACCATTTTCCCCATAAGTTTGCATAATGTGGATCATGTATATTCTTGCCAGGGTTAAGAAGAGGCATCATATAATGCCTTCCCGCCAGGATGCCGGGAAGGTACCGCTGTGCTAAAGCCTGTTAAAGATACCAAGCAGATTATGGACAGCACCAGCTGGCAGATGCCTTAGCATGCTATTCCGGACACATTCCGCAGCGAGTCTATGGCTGATGTGAGTTTGGCCAATGGAAAGGATTCGTTGTGATAAATCTGATGGGAAATGAAGAAATCTATGTGTTTTTTTTTCACAATGTCTGTGTCGGAGAAATTGTGTGTCCGCATTATTCATGCGACAATCTCATCAGCTACATTGGCAGGATGCATGATCTGTCGTCCAGAGACCTCTAACATGAGGAGTGGCATTTGTGCATATCACCCTCAAATGCGCACCCATGATGTTGGCAAAAAAAACGAGACAAGCTATTTACGTATACCGTTCAGGACACACGCATGGCCTCCTGGATGGTGCGGCGCGCAAGGGCTCGTGCTCGTCTAAATGCAATAAGATGTGCGGATGTACTTCTTTTATCGAAGGCCCTGAAGGCTTTTCTACGTGCCCGTATACGTCAAAATAAGAATCATTCTGCCATGGGACTGGGGTGCGACGAGGAGTCCCAGTGGTGCGCGAAATTGTTCCTGCTGCTGATTGGAGAAGCCTGCATGTGAAGTTTTGTACAGTTGGTGGACAGGATCCACGGACCGCTTCGACAATGGCCTCCATTTTAGCTCCAAACTGTGACAAATCCGCTTTCCGAACATTCAAGCGCTGAGGTCTAGAGCCCAGAATTTTCCCATCACGGCGATACTTTCGATGCTCAGGTCCAGTGCTGACGTGTGACCCGAGGGGAGCGTGAGATGTGTAGAGTGCCTGTGCTTAGCAGGCACAGATCTTTGCTCAGTAAAAGTGAATGAAAAACTGTCCACGTTCATTCATACTATCGCATCCCCAGACGGTACGTTGGGCGTTAAAACCCTCTAAAATGAAAACTAGAGGAAAGAGCTCAGCGAGCAGACGCTTGACTTCAGAGGCCCGAAATGCAATTACAGGGGGTAGAGAGAGTGAGCACACGGACATTGCCCTGCGATGGAGGTGGGTCCGTGGGGCAACAGTCTGCAGTGGCGTACGCAAAGCTAATTGTTGTGCTGGCATGCTCGTGTACACCGTCAGTAGCATACCACCGTGTGCTACGGTGTCGGTTGGCATGTCTATGCATTCATAATGTCCACAGTTCACAGTGTCCACAGCTCACAATGTCCACAAGTTCATAATGTCCACAACTCATAGTGTCCACAGTTCACAATGTCCACATGTTCATAACTTCCACAGCTCACAATGTCCACAGTTCATAATGTCCACAGGTCATAATGTCCACAACTCGCATTGTCCACAGATCACAATGTCCACAGTTCATAATATCCACAGTTCATAATGTCCACAAGTTCATAACGTCTACAAGTTCATAATGTCCACGAGTTCATAATGTCCACGAGTTCATACTGTCCACAGGTCATACTATCCACAGTTCATAATGTCCACAAGCTCGAGTTCATAACTTCCACACGTTTATTATCTTCGCAGTTCATAATGTCCACAGATCATAGTGTCCACAGTTCATATTGTCCACAGTTCATAATATCCACAGCTCACAACTTCCACAGCTCACAATGTCCACAGTTCATAATATCCACAGGTCACAATACCCACACGTTCATAATGTCCACAGTTCATAATGTCCACAGGTCACAATGTCCACACCGTCTCCGCGAAAATATGCTACGTGAAATAATTTTCCACCTTATCGCATTTGGCGGTGCGGCAAATCGGCAGGTGTAGAAACCTCTGGTTCATCTCTTGTTAACAGATGGCAGGTCGATCAGTTCGCGCGAGATGCTGCAGGGCGATGAATTCATTCGAGATACGTTTCTCGGAATCAGAGTTGGACATTGGCCTGCGTTTCGTAGTCAAAATCGATGCATAATACGTAAATACAGCTAGTCCTGTGGGTAAATTGTTCAATGCAATCTGATATAGTCTTAACCCTCGCATTGATGACGTCCCAATCATCATTCGTATTGGTTGTTGTTTCTAGAAGCCAACCGGCTAACTTTTTGTTTCTGATCCGAATGACATGTAATTTGGTGGACGCAATCGTCGCATCGGCACTTCCTCACGCTAAAAATTGTAAGATAATATACTTGATATACTTAAAGTTATTGTGATATTTTCATCGGGTGCCAGGCACAACCGACGATTTGCCACCTCCGGCCATGGGCCCGGCCGCCCGGCAGGGCCCGGGGTCTGGTTCGTAAAATGTTTACCAGCTCGCGCACATTACATCATCCATCAAATCGCTACGGTTTGGACACCATTAGGCTGATAATTCAACAAATATCGGTCATAAGAGCCAGGCGGTTGTGTTTCTCCCCTCCCCTTGTGCTCCTCTAGGCTTCCAGCTCGGTCCGAAGGACCACATGCCTTCGTCCTGTCGCTGCTGTACGGTCGAACATTGGCTTGATTCGCAGCACACATTCCTTCGTTTCGTGCGAGGTCTGCCATCGGCTCTGAAGAGCAAGGTTGTCGAGTTTCACAGCCAGCATTGGCTCATAGCCGGAGCCGCCGACCTCCGTCCGGCGCTACGAGGATATGGTGGTCTGCTTCGCGGCTCATCGGCTCGCATCCCTGTGGTCTTAAGGATTGTCATCTGCTTGGTAGTCCAAATATAATTTTCAGTGTTATCAATTGCACGTGTTCAATTGCCTTTGGCCTGGCTGTTCGTACTCGATGCCTTATTGGCATGCTTTTCCAAACATCAGCTACAAAAAAGGAGGGAGGTAGCCGCAAGAAGTCTGTACTCGAATGCGACATAAAGCACTGTCTGCGTGGTGAGGTGATGTGAGCACGATTGCCAATATAAGCGAAACATTGTCAAACTGGCGCATTTTCCAAAATGCTCGACGATGCAGTATTTAAATCGGCGATTGGCAAAGCAATTTATGCAAATTGCTGATTAATCCGCGCCGTACTGGGGGAGGGGGTCGTTGACGATCACCCTAAGGTTTTACGCGGACTGTGAAAGAACGGCGCGCGGCAGCGCACCAAAATTTAGCATACCTTTTCCTACATCAATTTGGCATGTTGTGTCATATTTTGTAAGTCAGGTCATCTAGGGTCAACGAGTTAGTTAAGGTCAAGTGTGGTCACCTCCAAAAAAGTGGAACCAATCGTCACGCTTTAACGGATGAAGATATTTGAATGAAACTTTCAGCGTTTGCTTATCTTTAGGGATGCAACAAAACGCCATACCAGAGGAATTTGTCACTTTTTACGTTTTTTTTATTACTTATTAGTTTTGTATATTTGCCCTTTAGAGTTAAAATCGGAGAGTATGGCGAAAGTAAATATTTGTATTGGGAAAGTTGACTTCGAGCGCACACAACCGCACAGTGTGCAAACCGCTTGATTTAGCAAGGACATGACCGACCCTCGTCCACCGTGGCATGATCTGTATCATCACAATGACGTCGGCCAACCGCCGTCTCCGGCCCAGACAACCACCCTGAATTACAACTACATGCACACCAACCACGCTACCATATTAGTGTGTCCAAAATCTACCCCGGCTATTTCGCTCCTGATCGGATTTGAGCGGAGTTCACCCAAAATTGGCAAGTCTACACTAACATAACACTAGCCTAACCTAAACTAACCAAACCAAATATTACTCAATCTAACCAAACCTAACCAAAACTAAACAAACCTAGTCAAACTGAATTAATCCTAAACGAAATGTAACCAAACTGAACCAAACCTAAGCGGAACCTAACCTAACCTAACCTGACCCAACCTATCCTAACCTAACATGACCAAGCATAACTTAACCTGACAGCCTAACCCAACCTAACCTAACCTACCTAACAGGACTTGACCTGACCTAAGCAAACCTCATTTAATCCGTGGCAGCAAGAGCGACTGATCGTAAAAGTATGCATAGCTTACATATAGACCGTGTAGAATACTTCCCTTCTCCGAGCAGTTGTGAACCGAGGTTGCGCGAAATTAACTAATCTGCATTAACCTAGCCTAACTTAACCAAACCCAACACAACGCAACACAACACAGCACAGCAAAACCCAATCGAACCGAATATCACCAAATCTAATTTAACTTAGCAGGACCTGGCCTGACCTAACCTAAGCTGACCTCAGCTGATGTGAGTTGTCCTGCCCTTTTCCAACTTCATTTCTATATTATTTTGTACCATATTTGTATTTCCCAGCGGAAAACATAAGATGTATTCACCTATGTAAAATCATTCACACGGTAGCTTAACTGGTGTGGTAGCACGTGCGACTTGCATTATTTTCATCCGATGAAGTTGGCTCCAGCAAATCTAACGATTCATCCATGCAATGAGCCGGTTGGGAAGACCGAAAATGATGTTCGGTAATGCTTCAAGACATTCTTGATTGCATAAAAAGCTGTTTCGTTGGTGAAAATCTAAAGGTATCGTGTGAATCACAATCGTTTGGGCAATGCGTATATATCACTTTTTATCCAAAATATGGCCTCACCGAGAAGTTCATAGAGTGGGGGGAAGAGCCAGTTTTATGGGTCACGACACTTGTCACTCTTGTCGCGTTGGCTAACCCCTGGTATGCCGTAGATTCCCATAGTCAATGGGGAAAGTGTAGCCGGTGCATGGATCCAGCTAATGCACGCCACGGCGTGTCGTCACTTTTATCCGTTTTCCAGTACCAGACACAATCGGAAAAAAAGCGATGAAAACTGCCGGCTATTCTTTGGATGCACGTGCCACGTACGGCGAAAACGTTTGCACTTCCGAACTTGGAGATTGTCTCGGCTACACCACGGTGTCGGTTTGGTGTCGATCAGTCATTTGTTTGCGAGCTACGCCGGTTGAAACCGAGCCGATTAAGCGCACGAAAATCGATGATATCCCGACTCTAAAATCCACGTTTCACACGTTAAAGCACTTGACGGCAGAGGACTTAGGCGGAACCCGTTCTCCAACCACATCGGCGACGCTCACATGCAGCACATTTGCTCGATCGCACCGAAATTGTGCCTAAGGGGTGGCCATTGAAGTCCACGCGCGTCATGCGATCCGACCTCATCACCTGGCAGCCATCCGATTACGATACGCCCGGAGGCGGCGCGCGGGTGGTGCGAACCATGCACATAGTGCGTTCTCACGTTCCGAGAAAAGTCAGTCATGTGAGCCACATTAAACTTGTGCTCTCACGGTTAGATCCTGCGGTCAGCACGATCTAGCGCGGTCATGTGTATCAGATCCTGGGCATCTAGTGCGGAAACTAGAGGGTAAAAGTGAAAGTGTCATGAAATTTTCTTGCAACCAGGGGCGGTCCGAGGCACCGAAAAGTGGTGGGGAAGTGACCACTGCATCCCCCCCCCCACCACCACCAAAAAAATCGTTGGATTTCGGCATCTATATTTTTCGGTTTCCAAAATTCGGAAATTTTGTACCACCCACAAAAATCACCGGATTTTAGGAACACTCGAGACATTTCGGTTGTGCATATGACCACTCAGGGGCGGTATGAGTACCGAAATAGGATGAGGTAGAGTAACCACTTCACACACACACACCACCCAAAAGAAAAACAAAACAAAAACATTGGATTTCGGCACCCGTGTTTTTTCTTATTTTCTTATCTTATTCCTGGGATTTCCGAAGCAGTTTTCCGAGTTTTCCGAGTTTTCCGGGTTTTCCGGGTTTTCCGAAGTTTTCCGAACTGTCCCTAGTTGTTTCTTGGTGGCAAATAATATGTCCTGATATGACGGAGAAGAAAATGAAGTTTGAAGGACTTTATCAGTAGAATTTGTCATGATTATTGATGGGGGACGATTAGTCTATGGGTAGGTTGCTCGTCTCACAATCGAAAGGTTGGGGGTTCGAGTCTCACCTGTCTCTACTCTTCGCCCGCGACCAATCGGCGTGTGAGAGTGATGACGCTACATGACTCAGCGGTCGATGTGTCGTTAAACGAATAACCAACCAACCAACCATGATTGATGATGGTCTTAATTTCAAGGCTGTTCTATGAAGGCCACCAAATGCATGGTGTAGGGCAGCCGAATGGATACACATGAAATTTGAACTTTACTTGGTACCATGAATTGACAAGATAGGTGAAGCCACTAACCATTTCTGTAGTGTTCCCCTAGCTATGAAAAAGAAATTGTTCACAACATTTTTTTTCATAGCTAGGGGACCAAACTTGAACTTAGTATTGCAAATGCGGTCTGACATAGACACAGTAAAGCTTCTTGATGATTTCTTCACTTTTGTACGATTCATTCCTATTTATTTCCTCAACCATTCTCAGTGTCTCAATATTGGTCCCAGTACTGATCCCTGGGGGACTCCACTTGAACATCTTGCCATGATGACTTTGTACCATTTAGCATCAGAGGAGGTCTGTTACCAGGCGACCAAAATTATGGGGAAATGACACCGCCATGCGAGCGATTTCAACCTAAGTGGGTGTATAGGGTAGTCATGGGTGTTGAACCAATCTGTGCAAGTTTTAGTTTCGTACTGGCAGCGATCTCGGATATATGGCTTGATAAACTTTTCATAGGTCACGTTTTAGGTAAACATTTAAGAGCGACTATCTCCGGTACTTTAAAGCTTAGCATAGACACATAGCATATCTTTATAATCGCAAAGACCTCTTCTTTTTGTTTCTGGATCAGTTTTCAATTTTGAACAAATAAAAAAATTGATCAATGAACTCAGGTCAAGTGACCACCCATGACCATAGGCGTAGGAACGTCTCAAAAAGTGGGTAGGCCAGGGTCAACAGCAGGGGCGCACCCAGGAATTTCGCAAAACACGTGGTTGAGCACTTTTGGATAGGAAATCCGATACTTTTAATAGTGAACACACAACTTTCACCGCTAAGTGGGGTGGGGGTGGGGGCAGACCCCTGGGCGCGCCTATGGCTACAGCAACATGTGGTCGTAAAAATAACGATCACCGCAACGTAAGTACTTTCAGATTTACACTTCTCGCTGTGCTTGGAACTCTTTTAACGACCGATTAATTCGTGTGTAATAATAGGTTTATCTTCCTGGTGCGGGTTAAGCCATTTAATATTACTGTTCAAACAAAATGTATTCAACTTCCGTTATATGCATAGGTATTTGTGGTGGAGGTGGGGCAAGCTCATTACAGCCTCACTAATGGGTATGTGGTGTGCCCCGGTTTCCATGATTTAGTACAATAGGTCTTTAAAATGCCCCCCGTTGTACCGCTGTACATAATCACCGATGTTGGTGAGGACAAAGAACAATCAAGAACATAGGCGCACCGGAGGGGGACACAGGGGGCCCGCTCCCTGCTCCCCCCTCCCATGTCCATGAGAGCAAAGTGCCCTTTTGACCGAAAAGTGCCCTCTTGGCCGGAAGGTCCCAAATTTAGCCCAAAAATCACCTGCCCAAGGTGCCCTTGCCAAAGGTGCCCTTTGAGCCCAAAACTGCCCTTTTGGTCAACAAAATTTCACGCCCCCCCCCCGGTCAACAAACCTTCCAGTGTGCCCCGGGCCGCTAAGTGCCCTTTTGGAGCCAGTCAAGTGCCCTTTTGGAGCCGGCAAGTGCCCTCTTCGGTTCGGGACCCCCATGGAAAAATCCTGAGTGCGCGCCTGATCAAGAACGTAGCTCACTTGCTGGCCCATTGCAAAAGAAGTATCATGATTGGTGTTGGAGAGGTTCAGAAACAAGAAAGACGAGTGAACGCTGGTTGAAAATTATTTCATCCGGTGTGTGGCAGTCCAATATTGGCAGGGTGACAGACCGAGGGAAATAAGAATACAATAAATATTGATACATGGCATGTTGTTCGTACTCACGGCCTAATTCCAACATATAGGTGATCAGCCACCTCAATCACCCTAGTAATACATGTCGTGCACCTTAGAATATCCGCCATTTCAAACGAAATGCTACTACATCATGTGACTCCCGGCTGAAACAGAATGTAAGCGCTTATTTTGGGGACCAACAATTCAGCGCAAAATAGCTGACAGTTGACAACACACGGTACCTCATAAAGTCATAACGTGTTCAGACTTAACCGCTACAAGATACCGTCGTGAAAGAAATTTGATGATTAGTTCTCTTCTTCCCACGTTTTCTGTTCCCTAAAAATCCGGATGACCGCTGAGCTTTCATACACCACATCTCTTTGGTTAGATACGCTCCCAGATTGGCTACCGAACGGAGTTTTGGTGCTCTTTTTTTTACTTTTCTACTTTTCTGTGTCTATGGATGCGATGTGTTGCTCCAGACAATTATTGTCAGGTGCCCGGCACATTTTTGTGATCTAGTTCTTTTTAAAATGTTGTATTGCTTGTTTTACACAGACGATGTTTTTTTATGTATTAGAGCGTTTTCGCAATCCCCGAAGTGTTTATTTAGTTCCCAGTCTTTGTGTTCCTCTTCTAGTACCATGTCGATTTCAAGGGCCCCAGCCTGCTTTTCAGGCTCCCATGCGGTCTCAAAGCCTCGGTGTGCTTCAAGGAACCGGTTGTGTTTGCTTTTTAGATTCCGGTGTAGCTACTTTGAGCTGCAACTCATGTTTTAAAGTCTTGCCGCTTTTTGCGAAACTCGGTATGCTTTGGAAGACCTAGTGCATTTTCGTCCTTCAGTTGTGCTCTTAGGATCCCGCTGTGTTTATTTTGGGTTCCTCACTCACATTTGTAGGACCCCAGCATGATATTGGGGGCTCCAATGTTATTTCACGTGGTCCCGTCGCGACCTTTCCGGCCCAAGCGCGCAATTTCTGATAGATCCGACGCCAGTTTTCTGTGCTCGACGTAAATTTTAGTAAATTCTGAAGAATGCAAAATTCGAGCCACCATCCTTTTTCGGCTCCCGGCGATTTGTCATGTCCCGCCTCGATTTTTCGAGCTCCGATACGTTTTTCGGTGACCGGTATGCTATTTGTTAGGGCATCTGGTGGTATGTTTGGACAAAGGAGTGATTTTCCTGGCTCGTACTTAGTTTGCGTATTTGGCTTCGTAATTAGTTTTATAAATCTCTCTTTATTTGGGAGAGCTCCAGCTTGATTCTTATCGGGTCCCGATGCGACTTTGGGACCACACTGTGCTTATTTGGGGCCATCGACGCTAATTTTAGGGATACCCGCGGGGAATGTTTGATGCCCTGACAAAAACGTATCAGACTACGAACAGGAATTTTGGGTCCCAATCGTGATTTATGTGTTCCCTAGTGTGATTTCCAAGGGCAGCGGTTCGACATTTTTGGGTCTAATTGCGATTTGTAGACCCTGTTGTCATTGGTTAGGATGCCTATCGCGAGTTTTATGGCCTTGACACGTTTTTGGGGGCCCAAAACGGGTTTGTTTTTATGGGAATTTGCTGAGACACCATAATTATTATCCATATTCGGATTGTTTCTTTTTCGTTTCCCCGACTTTATTTAGTAGGTGTTCTTCATGAGACTGTTCGGACGCCGGTGCGACTTGTAGAGCCCCTGGAGTGATTTTCGACGGTCCGGGCGCGACTTTTTGGCACCTTCATGTTCAGCGTAATTGTCGGGGGCGGCCAACCCCTTGGGTCCCCGTTATGATTTTTAAGAACCTTGACACGACTTTTTCGCCCCCCGGCGTGGTTTTCGGGCCCCAGGCGAGACCTTTTGAGGCCCCCACTGTGATTTTGAAGGGCCCAGCCCGTCTCCTTCCAACTCCCATGGTGATTTTCAAGGACCACGGCACGACTTTTGTTGTGCTCCCAGCGTGATTTTCAGGGGCCCCGGTCCGACCTTTTGTGGATCACAGTGCCATTATCAAGGATACCGACCCGACCGTTCGAGACCCAACGTGATTTGGACAGCCCGGCCAGTCTTTTTGGCGCCCAGCGTGATTTTCGCACACACCACTGGACGATGAAAAGCCTTGATAGTAATATCCGTTGCAAATTGGTGTTCTGGCGCATTCAGTCAAAATGTCTTCATTTAATACATTCTGTGATCAGTCTTTGCTAAACAGAGATTGTTGCATATACCGTGAGACCATTATGTGACGGAACCATTTCCGTTGAACGACATAATTTGAGTTAAAAGTTTAACATGCTGTCAATGTCACTAGGTAGCTACCCAGCTAGAGATCCACTCGGGTCAGTTGCCATGCTCGTGATGTGCCTTGTCAGGTCACATGACAAGCATCACTCGTCACTCATCACATCATCATTCTTCATATGTCATTGTTCACCTTTTTTAGGTAACATCACGAGCGCCCAATCCTCTGGGGATTCTGAGATTCTGAGTGACCAAAAAGCAACCCCTGTATGCCTATAATTTTTGTATATGCTGTTTTTAAAGATGTTCATGGTACTGCTACCGACAATGGAGTAGCTCACTCTGGTATGATTCCAATATTCAACTGCCCTGTTGATGAGGAAAGTCTGTCTTAACCTTATCCTGTTATAGCTAACTTTAATTTTGAATGGATGACCTCTATTGTTTAATACAACGAAGAATGGCTCTTAGGTACTCCTGGGTTTTAGACATTGCGTGAGACGAAATGTACGACCCTCAATATACCAGGAAGTGCTGAGTTTACTCAACATCAAAAGTAGCGTTAGGGATCATGCTATATTACTCAACGTTTCGGCCAGGGGCCATCATCAGGAGTGATATAAAAAATGGCAGGGTTAACAATTGAAAAAACGCGGGGAAAAAAGCGTGCAAAAATACACCTGAAACACAGAAAAGCATCCTCATCGCTGCAGACACTTCAAGAAACTCCAAACCAGAAATCAACTAGGTCAAGATAGAATCCTCTGAGGAAGCCCGGGCCGATGGTCCATATACATATCGACACATATATAGACATATATCGAATGTAACGCGTAATAAATAAAATATAATTAATGTTTATGTAATTTTATGTGATTACCAAGACGTCGTTTGCGTGTTTAGTTGCGGCCGTAGATTACGTATGTGTAGAGATTTGAGGACCTTCAGATCAGCGTTGTCCCTGGCTGTTGCTAGAATTTCTACTTTGAGTTTGTGTTAGTGTCGCTGTGTTCCATGTTAGAATGTTTTCCGATCATGTGTTCGCCTAAAGGTGTGTATTCTCTCCGAAGTCTGGCATCTCCCAAGTGCTCATTGTACCTATCCCTGATGCTACGCTTGGTTTCTCCGACATAAAATATTCCAAGACAGCGGTTGCACGTTATTTTATAAACTACGTTTTTCCGCGTGCATCTACCTTTTAGCCCGTTACTACAGGTGTGGCATGTTCGTCTACCAGCAGGGCATGGCGACAATTCCAGGGCTGAGCGGACCAGGTAAGATTTCAGTGTAGGTCCGCTAGTCCAGGCTACCCTAACATGATCTAGATGAGACGAACGGATAGCTGCATTTACCTGTCGACATAGTTGGTCATCGACAAAAGGAAGTCTCATGTAGACGTAGTTGGGATTGCTACATGCTCGATGCCGACGTTGCCCACTTATCCTACTCCTGTTGTGAGGGTGGACAGCACGAGCGGCGGAGTGTACCCGATGTGCTGGGTATCCGTTTTCCAGGAAAAGGGTTGTCATCTTCGCAAGGCTCCGCTCGCACGAAATAGTATCGGAGGAGACTCGTGCTGCTCTCCTCATTTGGGATGTTAAAACGGCCTTTTTAGTGGGCATCGCGTGGGCCGAATCATAGTGCAAAATGCATCTGTATCAATCATAGTGCATCTGTACTTTAAACCAATGGCAGCCCCCATCATCTTGCTTATATTCGATATATGTGTATATATGTGTCGATATGTATATGGACCATCGGCCCGGGCTTCCTCAGAGGATTCTATCTTGACCTAGTTGATTTCTGGTTTGGAGTTTCTTCAAGTGTCTGCAGCAATGAGGATGCTTTTCTGTGTTTCAGGTGTATTTTTGCACGTTTTTTTCCCGCGTTTTTTTCAATTTTTAACCCTGCCATTTTTTATATCACTCCTGATGATGGCCCCTGACCGACACGTTGAGTAATATAGCATGATCCCTAACGCTACTTTTGATGTTGAGGATGACCTCTAATTGCATTTCTTCTGTCAACTTCGAACATCTCCCTGAGATGTCCCTGGTCCTGACCATGGACAAATGTAAAAACCTCGATGAGATCTCCTCTCAGCCTTTTATATCTCATTGAAAACATATTCAATTTCTTCCAACTTTCCTTATATGCTAATCGTTCCTTGCCTGGGTGTAACCATTGGGGTGGGGGGGTGGATGTTCCAATCTCCCTTCCAATTTCTGAAAAGTAGCGATTTGTCCCCCCCCCCCATTTTTTCGGTACCCCAAAGCCTTGCTAACTGAGTATCATCGCCGCAAAATTATACTTAATAATTTAGAGTCGAAGTATAGACGCAGGAAAATCAGCAAACATACCAAAAGCCGATGTAGCCAATAAACGAGCGTCACAGGCTATCTGTCGTCACAAAATCTCCAAATAGCAAAGTTCCAAATGCTAAAAATTTCTGCTTCCAGGCCATTCTTCAAAGTAACATTAACCTTGATCATTTTCTGTTTTCGCTTGAGTTAAAAATTCTGCTCTGCTAGGCAACACATCTGCATTTTGACCGTTAAAGTGGTAATGTGAGACCTATGTAGTTCATTCCAGCGTGTTCAGTACATGCATAAGCATTCGTGGCAATTTATTTGAACGATCAGAAAACCGTCGCTGAATGCCGATGCCGCTGAAAATGCGCCAATGGCGAACTCGTCACTGAATACGAATACGAATACTTGATTTTTTTTCGAGTTGCTTGCTGGGGTGGCTTTAGGAACCAGGGTTTTATTGCTAAGCAGAGCTTGTTGCGTGAACCCTGGCCCCACCACCCGATCGGTGAATTCCAGTCCAACGGCAGAATTTTGATCGAAAGTATAACGTGCCATCAATGCCTCATCACGGCCGCCCAGTAACTCGTCCCCGGCTTTATCGGGTCAGCTGCCAACTGACACTCCCGCCGGGGGATAAATGTCGGCACGCGAAGCGACTCGAACCCCGTGCTGCCAGGACAGGGGAGACAAGCGCAGACCAGTGCTCCAACCAACTGCGCTCCCGGGGCGGCAATACGACATTAACTAGACGTACGTGCTTAAGGCCGCCCATGACTTCCCTCAATAGTCTTCAAGGAACCCATGGACACCTAGTCACATTTAAAAAAAAAATATATCAGCATATGAGCAGGGAAATACAACCTAAGGCGTATAAAGCCCTGCGATGATGCAAATTTGTTGCCCAGCAGAGCATAATTTTCCACACAAGCGAAAACAGAAGATGGTTAAGGTTCATGTTTTTCAAGAATTGGCTGGAAACAAAAAAAATTACGTTTGCTGATTTATCATTCGGATATTTTTTTGACTATAGATAACCTGTGAAGCCTGTTGATTGGCTAGATCGGCTTTTGGTATTTTTGGTGATTCTCTTGCATATATATTTTCACTTTACAAATGACGAAGTAGAATCTTGCGGAGATGATACTCAGGGAGCTGAGGATGAGGGAGGGGAACACGACAAAATTGAGGGGGACAAATCGCCACTTTTCAGGAATTGAGGGGACATGTCCCCTCCGCATCCTCAATGGTTACACCCATGCAGCGCACCACTAGTTAATCCCTGATTCCGAAAGAGGGGGGGAGATAAAGTACAAACGAAGTATTATCATAGATAAGGAATCAAATTGTGAGGGATCAAAAATTGTGTAAACACCTGCTTTCGTTGCGGAGTGCAATCTAAGCATACATGGGATGAAAATACTATTTGCAATGTCTTCATAACCATGAAAAGGTTCTCAAAATGAATTACTATTATTTCAAAAAATTACCAACGTTTCGGATTTCATAATCAATTTCTGATATATGGTGATCAAGTCTGAAGCACGATACGTCGGTAATCTTGTGAAACAATGTAACTTTTGCATGTACTGTATGTACCAAAAGAGTGAGGGAGAGAAGGACATTAATGACTTGCGGGGTGATAGTAGGCGTCATCATTTGCCAAAATATGCACCACACGACTGCTAATCGACAAGAACGTAGCTTACAAAAGTCTGTTAAGCCTAAAGTCATCTGCCCTAAACTTTACTTCGAAGACTCCTAGTTCCTCAGTAACACGGGCCATGTTTGCGTTAACAGACGCACGCTGGCAGATATTACGCCACACGTTCAGCAATAACACCAACATTTGAGGGCCCTGAGCCTTGAGTCCCCAGTCGGCGTGATTTTTGGTCCGGTGCATCGATCTGTAAGCCTCAATGCAATTTGTTTTAAACTCTACCGGATAGTTTGGGGGCTCCATGGTTCTTATTGGTACAAATTGAACCATTCCGGAACCCTGTGCAAGCTTTGAGGCCACGGTGCATTTTTTTCAAGTTCCATCGCGATTTTTTCGGGAGGATGCTGTCCGACGACTTTGTGGACTCTGATACGATTTTCTTAAGTCGCGGCACGATTTGTTAGAGTTATTCCCAGCGGTTTTGTTTTGAGATTGAATGGCTCATTCAATCTAATTACAAGATACCGTCCCCGTCTCCGTAACACCTAGCCCTACACCAAGCCGGTTTTATCTTTTATCACAATGTTTTGCAATGTCCTTCCCGCAGCGTTCTGAAAGTAAATATGATGCCTATGATTATGTGACCACTGATGTCAGAGGATTCAAATGGCACAGTCCAGGTGACAGCTTGCGAGGTTGTCATGTAAACACATTAAATAGGGCTATTTAATGTGTTTACCGACAACCTCCTATTTTCACGGCTCCGTGAAAATAGGAATAGGGAGACCGGGGCCCAGTTGATGCACTGGATGGTTGATACAACAGCATTTTCTCCAAAAGCATGAAGCCGGTTGCCATGGCTACTGCTGCTACTGTTGCTACGGACACCCTCTTCTCGTGGCAAAAACAAGACGAAGTACTTTCGACCCGGGACTACAGAATGGTAACCATGTGACACATTTTTGGACCGAAAGTAAAATTTCAATGCCTTTGCTTTGCCCTTAATTTATAATTCGCCGTCCACTTTGTCACTTTTTAAGTGTCGGCTACCACTATCATGTTCCCTCAACTTTGCGACCGTGAAATGTGTCTAGATTCGTGCTTAACATGCAGCCTGTTTGAACGTTTTATGGATTGGAAATTGAACAAAATGACCATACAATTGCCTACTTTTATTAAGGTGTCTGCTAAAACTGTATCAAGATATCTAAGGAATGAACGTTCGACCATTCCATAAATAGCATAAACCATTAGCTATGGTCAGACAATACTCAAAACTCACACCAGACTTATTACTATAAGCGTGAAATATGGACTTTTGAAAAGGCGCAAACCAGTACCACCTATATGCACAACATAGTGTACTTAACTTATATTATATCAACTTAACCTACCATTATTAACGATTTAACCCTATTGCGGGTTAAGTTGATGAACCGATATTTGCGCGGTGATTTGCTCTCTGATGGAAAGCAGAGGGCGCCACGAAAACAAAATATCGTGATGATACCAGGTTTAGGCTTGGCGTAGATGTAGTTATCTCCTCGCTACCCCTCCAAAGTGATGAGTTATGTTGAGTTTCGTCACAAGTGTATCAACTAGACACGGTTTCCCTACCCAATGATTGCAGCAATGACGTCTTTAATTAAGGTTTCCTTCACTTCATGGGAAACTTTTGTTATGAACACTGTAGCAAGACAGAGGAACATGAGCATATCACACGAAGTCACCAGATAAGCTCAGTAGATGCTATGCCCACACATCCAAAAAATAGCCAGACTTCGGCCACTTTATTGTAGACATCGGGAATTTTAAAAATATTTTTACCAACTGTAAAAATCAAACATGTATTTGGAAGTTGATGAGGCCCTGCCATACCGACTTTCAAGTTGGAGGGGCATTTTTCCATACTGGCATCACAGTATCTACAGTGATGATGTTGTCATTCGCCTTATTAAACTTAAAAAATACAATAAGTAGTACCGATATCATATTACATCCTAAGCGATCACCACAGCTTCATTGCGTTACTTCTTGCTTTATTTGTGGTCAATAAGATGGATTTCAAGGTATAAATATACCTACTTTTTCTGGTTTTTCTGACTATAGGGGTACCAATCAAATTGTCATGCTCGAACAACTTCGATTTACGTTCTCAGCACGAACTGACGTGTGCATTGCGATGCCTGTTGCCGATGGTAGCACGAAATAATTGGTGATCTCGCACCAGCCCCAGCATCACTTGAAGTTCACCTTCCCTCGAAGCATTTTCATTGTCCACATGGAAGTAGATTAAGACAGTTTTTTTTTGTCTAACGCGACACGGAGATGAGTCACGTTTTTGTTTTCACCGTAAATATAAACTAAATCCGTTCCCATTGCTAAAATCCTTTTTCGGGGGGGGCAGGATTTACGCCCGCGCTGAATTTGAACTTACTGACGTAGGAAAAACGTTTTCATGGGACGACAAATGCGACGCTGCGCTGTTTAAGGTAGAAATTTGAATTATCGCGGCCCATGCAAACTGAGTAACTGATTGTATTAATTGGCTAACATGTTCTCCTAGTTCCTAGCATGCGAGCAGTATGACTTCAAGGTTAAAAAGCCATACATTTGACATATAGTTCAACACCTTGCATTATACATATGTGTATCGACATTAAACCAGTAAACCACGTCAGTCCAGACCATCCGCTGGTGCCAGTTCTCAGCAGCCCAATCCCAAGCCTGCGTGGGAAGACCACGAATCAACTACCCCTCCCCTCCCCAACGACCGCAAGATATAGTTCCTCACCCGCGCCGTATTCAGTGGCATGTGCACGTTGCCAGTGGCGTCTTCAGCTTGATCTCCAAGGACACCTCCACATGACAGTGACAAGGAAAAGATGATGCGCCAACAGCGCAGCAGCACACAGATCTGAAGATACTGTACACGTTGACAAAGTGAGGTATAGTTCAACAACTGTGTCCGCCACTGCAGTCGTCAGATTCCCAGCCTGCGTTGGCCGGGCGCTCGACGTCGCGGCCCGGCTCGGCGAGAGGTGACGTCGCGAAACACGAGTCTCTGGGACGGCTGCCGGGCGTTGGATGGTAAAACGCCTGCGAATCCTGCAAATCCGGAATTTAATGTCGGCAAACACAGGCACCGAACATCTGAATGCGCACGTATACCTAACCTATATATATATATATATATATATATATATATATATATATATATATATATATATATATATATATATATAATATATATAATATATATAATATAATCAGTCAAAAAAAAAATATATATATATATATATATATATATATATATATATATATATCCATCTCTATATCCATATAACATCCATATATTCCTCTCCCCCTTCTCCCTCACTCTTTTCACCTCTTGAACCCTCTAGATCTCATGATTTCTCTTGATCTCTTGATCTATAGATATCTTGATCTCTCTGCACAGCACTTGATCTATCTGCATCTCTCTTGATCTCTCTGCATCTGTCTTGATCTTTCTGCATATCTTGATATCTTGCCTTGACCTCTCCATCAATCTTGATATATCTGCATCTTTTTCATCTATGATTCTTGATCTTTGAACTCTTGATCTCTGCATCTCTTGATCTCTGTATCTCTTGATCTCTGTATCTATTGATCTCTGTATCTTTTTGATCTCTGTATCTCTTGAACTCTGTATCTCTTGATCTCTGCAACTCGTTTTTGTGATCTCTGTATCTCTTGTTATCTGTATCTATTGATCTCTTGATCTATGTATCTCTTGATCTCTTAGCGTAAATAGTTTTTAGTGGTAGCATTAATATGCCAACATTTTTTCATTTCACATGCAAAGTTAAAAATAAACATTGGCAACATACCACCGTATGCACCTATATGCATAATAACAATAATATCGACATAAGATCAAACGAATCCTCGAACAACAAAATTACGTATCCACAAGCCAATGCAAATATCATCACGCGTTTTTGTATTGGCATCCCTACATTCGCTCACACTTGAACGCCTAAAATCAACCACATAATAACGTTTACCACCTCATCCCTATAAACGCGAACATGAACTCCTACAGTACTGGATGATAATTCGGAGGCAATGATGTGAAACCGGTCAACTGGTATATACTTATGAATCCTGTGTGTACCCTCGACGGTGAGAGCCTTGGCGTACCGCTCTTTAAGTGATTCAGTCACTTTGGAAACGAATAGGAAATGAATGACCGAAATTATTTTTTCACTAAGAAACCGTTGCATATCTTCAGCACTCAGAACCTGGTTCTGGCTAGGTCGTCTCAAACTCTTCATAGCCGTCGCTCTTTTCACTGTACCACCGACACATCGCATACGCTTTTGCCATGGGAGGTACCGAAAAAGTGCCACTCGCAGTCAACATCGAAATCTTCACTGTGACGGCAAAGGTTCATAAAATTGAAGCGGTTCTTGCACTGACCGGCGCATCCGTCTGAAACGTAGTGAATCTTTCTGAAACCAGGGACGAGTGACTTCAAAATAGGAACTAACTGTTGTAAGAACGCGTGGAGAATGGCAGCATTGTCCTTCAGTGCATCGGATGTAACACATAAACTCTGATGTACTGTGGAGTTGTCCTCTTTCCAATAAGCTGCAAAGGGATGAACCGTCACTCGAGGAGCGTACCAACGATAACTCTGTCCCTCATCGAGTACATCACAGGTATAGTTATCGACAAAATCGCCTACAACTATTGCCTCGCCCACACCGACTGAATCCTTCAAGTCCTGAAAAGTACGCCACTCTATGATGTCTGGTCAGACTGCGGATCTTATTAGACAAGGTCGTCATAAACGCGTCACGCAGCTCAATATGATCGAGCAATGTACAACGATCAGTTGTAGCTCGCTGTTTGTACATGATGGTGTCCTCCAATGTCTTGTTGTCCTCGTATTCGTCCTCTACTAATCATAAGAAGGAAAGGACGCCCTGCTCCCTGGGGAAATTGAGGCCGTTTTCCATCATGCATGTTTCGTACGAAGGAACCATAAAGGATTATGGTTCCTTCGTAGTGTCGCACCATTTGCTTCGAATTCTGGTGATAGGTTGCAGGATGCTGGGATGCTGGGATCTTTCCTCAGCGCAGCAAGACAATTAACACATAGCAGATATCCATTTCCGACGCGTTCGTCATTCACCACTTGGAATAAATGAGCAGGTAGCGTTCGCAAATTCTTCTTGATACGTGTTTTGTGCTTCTCGAACGGATCACAGCAATAACGATGTACCGTTTTTCAGTAAAATATACACGGCCCGCGCAATGTCTCGGTATTAACGCGCTATCCTCACTCAGACGACTGACAGTAATGTGTACTGTACTCGTTTCGGCCCTACTGATGATAACCATTGGCATCGATACCTCATCTCCTATTTCACCCCTTCCCAATATGATGCTCCCTACCGTCGTCCCATAACAGTCGCTGTTTAAATCTCGACCGACCGTTATCAGTTTCGAGGTCGACTAGCTGCGATTGACCGCGCGAGCCGCAAAACAAAGGTGAGGTACCAAAACTATGAATTGAATGATTTTGCCAATCATTCTCATTAACTACGTAACAGGCATACATTGAATATTTATTTAGGTGTAAATCAGAACCTATCTCACTACATACTATGGGTACAAGACGTCTTCAGACATTACCATGTCCACCTCCACTGATGTATTTAACCTGAACTGGATAGGTGACCTGGTGAACTGAGGTCATGAAATCGGGCACGGTCGGATTCATCTCATCATGCCTGATAAGTGCGTATCTCAAATCATAGCCCTATGAGCTTTGGGGGTCAATCGCTAGCAAAAGACTGACCCGACCACTCAACAAAACGTGCGAAAATCAATAAACTCTGGTAAAATGGAGAAAAATTATGAGTAGTTATCAGGATATAAACATAATTTTTATTTTTTGCTTCGAAAGTCAATCGATAACCCCTATAGTAAATGTGGTTACAAATGTGAATATCAAGTGGCTTGGGGTCACGGGAGATCAAGTGACCTGAGGTCAAATGGCAAAAGTTTTGAAATGTGTTCAAAATTAAAAACCGATCCCAGATATAAAACGAAGAGGTCTTTGCGATCCTACAGATATGCTATATGTCTATGCTAGGTTTTAAAGTACTGAAGATGATCGCTCTCAAATATTGACCTGCAATGTGACCTATGCAAAATTCTGCAGGCTATATCTCCGAGGTCGCTGCCAGTATGAAGCTAAACATTATGAACAGCGAAGATATTAAACGTGTGGAAGTTATGAACTCGAGCTTGTGGACATTATGAACTGTGGATAGTATGACCTGTGGACATTATGAACTCGTGGACATTATGAACTCGTGGACATTATGAACTTGTGGACGTTATGAACTTGTGGTACTGATGAACTGTGGACACTGTGAACTGTGGACATTGTGATCTGTGGACAGTGTGAGCTGTGGACATTATGGCCTGTGGACATTATGAACTGTGGACATTGTGAGCTGTGGAAGCTATGAACATGTGGACATTGTGAACTGTGGACACTGCGAGCTGTGGACATTATGAACTTGTGGACACTGTGAGCTGTGGACACTGTGAACTGTGGACATTCTGATATGTCACCAATGTTCACAGTTCAGAGTGTCCACAGTTCATAAGGACCCACAAGTTCATAACGTCCACAAGTTCATAATGTTCACGAGTTCATAATGTCCACGAGTTCATACTGTCCACAGGTCATACTATCCACAGTTCATAATGTCCACAAGCTCGAGTTCATAACTTCCACACGTTTATTTTCTTCGCAGTTCATAATGTCCACAGCTCAGTGTCCACAGCTCATGTTGTCCACAGTTCATAATATCCACAGCTCACAACTTCCACAGCTCACACTGTCCACAGTTCATAATATCCACAGGTCACAATGCCCACACGTTCATAATGTCCACAGTTCATAATGTCCACAGTTCAAAATGTCCACACCGTCTCCGCGAAAATATGCTACGTGAAATCGTTTTCGTCCTTATCGCATTTGGCGGCGCGGCAAACCGGCAGGCGTAGAAACCTCTGGTTCACCTCTTGTTAACAGATGGCAGGTCGATCAATTCGCGCGAGATGCTGCAGGGCGATTAATTTATTCAAGACACGTTTCTTGGAATCCCAGTTGGATATTGGCCTGCGTCTCCTAGCATCAATGCATAATAGGTAAATACACCTACTCTGGTGTCTAAATTCTTAAATGCAATGGGATATAGTCTTAACCCTCGCATTGGTGACGTTTCAATCCTCATTTGTATTGGTACCGGTTTCTAGAAGCCAGGCGGCTAACTTTGTTTCTGATCCGAATGACATGTAATTTGGTGGACGCAATCGATGCATCGGGACTTCCTCACGCTAAAAATTGTAAGACAATATACCCGATATAATTAAAGTTATTGTGATATTTTCATCGGCTGCCCGGCACAACCGACGATGTCCCACCTCCGGCCATGGGCCCGGCCGCCCGGCAGGGCCCGGGGGTCCGATTCGTAAAATGTTTACCAGCTTGCGCACGTTACATCATCCATCAAATCGCTACGGTTTGGACACCATTAGGCTGATAATTTAACAAAGATCAGTCATAGGCGTCAGGCGGTTGTGTTTCTCCCCTCCCCTTGTGCTCCTGTAGGTCTCCAGCTCGGTCCGAAGGACCACATGCCATCGTCCTGTCGCTGCTGCAGGTCGAACATTGGCCTGACTTGCAGCACACATTCCTTCGTTTCGTTCGAGGTCTGCCATCGGCTCTGAAGACCAAGGTTGTCGAGTTTCACAGCCAGCATTGGCTCATAGCCTGAGCCGCCGACCTCCGTCCGGCGCTACGAGGATATGGTGGTCTGCTTCGCGGCTCATCGGCTCACTTCCCTGTGGTCTTAAGGATTGTTATCTGCTTGGTAGTCCAAATATAATTTTCAGTGTTATCAATTGCACGTGTTCGATTGCCTTTGACCTGGCTGTTCGTATTCCATGCGTTATTGACATGCTTTTCCAAACATCAGCTACCAAAAAGGAGAGAGGTAGCCGCAAGAAGTCTGTACTCGAATGCGACATAAAGCAATGTCTACGTGGTGAGGTGATGTGAGCACGATTGCCAATATAAGCGAAACATTGTCAAACTGGCGCATTTTTCAAAATGCTCGACGATGTAGTATTTAAATCGGCGATTGGTAAAGCAATTCATGCAAATTGCTGATTAACCCGCGCCGTACCGAGGTGGGGGGGAGGGGGGTCGTTGACGATCCCCCTAAGGTTTCCGCGGACTGTGAAAGAACGGCGCTCGGCAGCGCACCAAAGTTTAGCATACCTTTTCCCACATCAATTTGGCATGTTGTGTCATAATTTTGAAGTCAGGTCATCTAGGATCAACGAGTTACTTAAGGTCAAGTGACGTCACCTCCAAAAAAGTTGAACCAATCGTCACGCTTTAACGGATGAAGATATTTTAATGAAACATTCGGCGTTTGCTTAACCTTAGGATGCAACAAAACGTCGCACCAGAGGAATTTGTAACTTTTTCCGTTTTTGATTACTTATTAGTTTTGTATATTTGCCCTTTAGAGTTAAAATGGGAGATTATGGCGAAAGTAAATATTTGTATTGGGAAAGTTGACTTCGAGCGAAGACAACAGTGTGCAAACCACTTGATTTAGCAAGGACCTGACCGGCCCTCGTCCACCGTGGTATGATCTGCATCATCACAAAGACGTCGGCTAACTGCCGTCTTCGGCCCAGACAACCACCCTGAATTACAACTAGATGCACACCAGCCACGCTACCATATTAGTGTGTCCAAAATCTATCCCGGCTATTTCGCTCCTGATCAGATTTGAACGGAGTTCACCCAAAATTGGCAAGTCTACACTAACATAACACTAGCCTAACCTAAACTAGCCAAACCAAATCTTACCCAATCTAACCAAACCTAACGAAAACTAAACAAACCTAGTCAAACTGAATCAATCCAAAACGAAATGTAACCAAACTGAACCAAACTTAAGCGAAACCTAACCGAACATAACCCAACCTAACCTAACCTAACATGACCAAGCATAACTTAACCTGACATAGCCTAACCCAACCTAACCTAACCTACCTAACAGGACTTGACCTAACCTAAGCAAACCTCATTTGATACGACCTTCTCTGTTTTTGGCTACCTTCATTTCTATGCTCCCTATAGCACAGCTGTAATTCCCGGTAGGCAGCGTAAGTTACATTCACCTAGAAAATAATTTTCACGGTAGCTTGGCTGGCGTGGCAGCACGAGCAATTTATCGTTGTTGTTATTGGAGTTTCGGGGCGCATAGACTGCGTCGGTCATGTAGCGCCAGAGCGATTGATCGTACGAGTATGCATAGCCTAAGTATAAATCGTGTAGGATCCCCCCAAGCTGATTTGAATCGAGTTAACACGAAATTAACTAATGTACACTAACCGAACCTAGCCCAGCCCAGCCCAGCTCAGTCAGTCCAACCCAGTCCATCCCAGTACAACCAAACCTAACCCAATACCACGAAACCTAACTTAACCTAACAGGACCAGAGCTGACATGACCTGATGTAAGCAGACCGTATTTTATATGATTTGTCTTGCCATTTTCCAATTTCATCTGCATATTTCTTTATAAACCTTGTCTCCATACTTCCTATAAAACAGCTACAATTCCAACTATGCAGCGTAAGTTACATTCACCTGGCAAATCATTCCTACGGCAGCTGGCTGGCGTGGCAGCAAGAGCGACTGATCGTAAAAGTATGCATAGCTTACATATAGACCGTATATAATACTTCCCTTCTCCGAGCAGTTGTGAACCGAGGTTGCGCGAAATTAACTAATCTGCATTAACCTAGCCTAACTTAACCAAACCCAACACAACGCAACACAACACAGCACAGCAAAACCCAATCGAACCGAATATCACCAAATCTAATTTAACCTAGCAGGACCTGGCCTGACCTAACCTAAGCTGACCTCAGCTGATGTGAGTTGTCCTGCCCTTTTCCAACTTCATTTCTATATTATTGTGTACCATATTTGTATTTCCCAGCGGACAACATAAGATGTATTCACCTATATAAAATCCTTCACACGGTAGCTTAACTGGTGTCGTAGCACATGCGACTTGCATTATTTTCGACCGATGAAGTTGGCTCCAGCAAATCGATTCATCCATGCAATGAGCCGGTTGGGAAAACCGAAAATAATGTTCGGTAATGCTTCAAGACATTCTTGATTGTATGAAAAGCTGTTTCGTTGGTTAAAATCTAAAGGTATTGCGTGAATGACAATCGTTTGGGATATGCATATATATAACTTTTTATCCAAAATGTGGTCTCACCGAGAAGTTCATGGAGTGGGGAGAAGAGCCAGTTTTATGGGTCACGACACTTGTCACTCTTGTCGCGTTGGCTGACCCCTGGTATGCCGTAGATGCCCATAGTCAATGGGGAAAGTATAGCCGGTGTATGGATCCAGCTAATGCACGCCACGGCGTGTGGTCACTTTTATCCGTTTTCCAGCACAAGACCCAATCGGAAAAAGCGATGAAAACGGCCGGCTATTCTTTGCCCCCTCCTTTGGATGCATGTGCCACGTACGGCGAAAACGTTTGCACTTCCGAGCTTGGAGATTGTCTCGGCTACACCACGGTGTCGGTTTGGTGTCGATCAGTCATTTGTTTGCGAGCTACGCCGGTTGAAACCGAGCCGATTAAACGCACGAAAATCGATGATATCCCGACTCTAAAATCCACGTTTCACACGTTAAAGCAATTGACGACAGAAGACTTAGGCGGAACCCGTTCTCCAACCACATCGGCGTCGCTCATATGCAGCACATTTGCTCGACCGCACCGAAATTGTGCCTAAGTGGTGGCCATTGAAGTCCACGCGCGTCATGCGATCCGACCTCATCACCTGGCAGCCATCCGATTACGATACGCCAGGAGGAAGCGCGAGGGTGGTGCGAACCATGCACAGTGCGAGCGTTCTCACGTTCCGAGAAGAGTCAGTCATTTGAGCCACATTAAACTTGTGCTCTCACGGTTAGATCCTGCGGTCAGCACGATCTAGCGCGGTCATGTGTATCAGATCCTGGGCATCGTAGGTGCGGAAAGTAGAGGGTAAAAGTGAAAGTGTCAGGACATTTTCTTACAACCAGGGGCGATCCGAGGCATCGAAAACGGAAAACGAAAAAGTCACCACTCCACCCCCCCCCCCATCACCCAAAAAATCGTTGGATTTCGGCAACTATATTTTTCGGATTACAAAATTCGGAAAGTTTGTCCCACCCACCTAGTCACCTCCCCCACAATAATCACCGGATTTCAGGAACACTTTCGATACATTTCGGTTGTGCATCTGACCACTCAGGGGCGATATGAGTACCGAAATAGGGTGAGGTAGAGTAACCACTTCACCTCCCCCCAAAAAAAACAAAAACAAAAAAACATCGGATTTCGGAACCCCTGTTTTTTTTTCATTTTCACGGGACTCACCTGGGCTTTCCGAGGCAGTTTTCCGAAGTTTTCCGAACTATCCCTAGCTGTTTCTTGGTGGCAAATAATATGTCGTGATATGACGGAGAAGAAAATGAAGTTTGAAGGACTTTATCAGTAGAATTTGTCATGATTGTTGATGGGGGACGATTAGTCTATGGGTAAATTGCTCGTCTCACAATCGAAAGGTTGGGGTTCGAGTCTCACCTGTCTCTACTCTTCGCCCGCGACCAATCGGCGTGTGAGATTGGTGACGCTACATGACTCAGCGGTCGATGTGTCGTTAAACCAATAATCAACCAACCAACCATGATTGATGATGGTCTTAATTTCAAGGCTGTTCTATGAAGGCCACCAAATGCATGGTGTAGGGCACCCGAATGGATACACATGGAATTTGAACTTTATTTGATACCATGAATTGACAAGATAGGTGAAGCCACTAACCATTTCTGTAATTTTCCCCTAGCTATGACACATTTTTTTTGACAATTATTTTCATAGCTAGGGGACCAAACTTGAACTTAGTATTCCAAATGCGGTCTGACATAAACACAGTAAAGCTTCCTGATGATCTCTTCACTTTTGTACGATTCATTCCTATTTATTTCCCCAACCATTCTCAGTGTCTCAATATTGGTCCCAGTACTGACCCCTGGGGGACTCCACTTGAACATCTTGCCATGATGACTTTGTACTATTTAACATTAGGGGAGGTCTGTTTCAGCCTAAATTATGGGGAACCAAATTATGGGGACCAAAATTATGGGGAAATGACACCGCCATGCGAGCGATTTCAACCTAAATGGGTGTAGATGGTAGTCATGGGTGCTGAATCAATCTGTGAAAGTTTTAGTTTCGTACTGGCAGCGATCTCGGATATATGGCCTCATAAAATTTTCATAGGTTACGTTGCAGGTAAATCTTTAAGAGCGATTATGTCCGGCACTTTAAAACCTAGCATACACATAGCATATCTTTAGAATCGCAAAGACCTCTTCTTTTCGTTTCTGGGTCAGTTTTCAATTTTGAACAACTTAAAAAATGGTCAATTGAACTCAGGTCACGTGACCACCCATGACCATAGAGGTAGGAACGGCTCAAAAAGTGAGTGGGCCAGGGTCAACAGCAGGGGCGCACCAAGGAATTTCGCAAAACACCGTGGTTGAGCACTTTTGGATAGGAAATCCGATAATTTTAATGGTGAACACACAACTTTCACCGCTAATTGGGGTGGGTGTGGGGGCAGACCCCTGGGCGCGCCTATGGCTACCGCAACATGTGGTCCTAAAAAGAACGATCATCGCAGCATAAGTACTTTCAGATTTACACTTCTCGCTGTACTTGGAACTCTTTTCACGACCTATTAATTCTTGTGTAATAATAGGTTTATCTTCCTGGTGCGGGTGCAGCCATTTAATATTACTGTACAAACAAAAGTTCTTCAACTTCCGTTATATGCATAGGTATGTGTGGTGGAGGTGGGGCAAGCTCATTACAGCCTCACTAATGGGTATGTGATGTGCCCTGGCTTCCATGATTTAGTACAATACGTCTTTAAGATGCTCCCCGTTGTACCGCTGTACATGTTCACCGATGTTGGTGAGGAGAAAGAACAATCAAGAACATAGGCGCACCGGAGGGGGGCCAGGGAGCCCGCCCCCCCCGCCCCATGAGACCAAAGTGCCCTTTTGGCCAAAAGTGCCCTTTCGACCGAAAAGTGCCCTCTTGGCCGGAATGTCCCAAATTTAGCTCCAAAATCACGTACCTTATGTGCCCCGCATGTGCCAAAGGTGCCCTTTGGGCTCAAAATTGCCCTTTTTGCCAACAAATTTCACGCCCACTCCTCCCCACCCCCCGGTCAACAAACCTTCCAGAGTGCCCCGGCCCGCAAAGTGCCCTTTTGGAGCCATTCAAGTGTCCTTTTGGAGCCGGCCATGTGCCCTTTTCGGTCCGGGCCCCCCATGGAAAAATCCTGGGTGCGCGCCTGATCAAGAACGCAGCTTACTTGCTGGCCCATTGCAAAAGAAGTATAATGATTGGTGCTGGAGAGGTTCAGAAACAAGAAAGACGAGTGAACGCTGGTTGAAAATTATTTCATCGGGTGTGTGGCAGACCAATATTGGCAGGCTGACAGACTGCGGGAAAGAAAAAAGTAATAAATATAAATACATGGCATGTTGTTTGTACTCACGGCCTAACTCCAACATATAGGTGATCAGCCACCTCACTCACCTCGGTAATACACGTCGTGAACCTTAGAATATCCGCCACTTCAAACGAAATGCTACTACATCATGTGACTCCCGGCTGAAACAGAATGTAAGCGCTTATTTTGGGGACCAACAATTCAGTGCAAAATAGCTGACAGTTGACAACACACGGTACCTCATCAAGTCATAACGTGTTCAGACTTAACCGCCACAAGATACCGTCCTGAAAGCAAATTGATGATTAGTTCTCTTAATCCCACGTTTTTTGTTCTCTAAAAAAATCCGGATAACCGCTGAGCTTTGATGCACCACATCTCTTTGGTTAGATACGCTCCCAGATTGGCAACCGGAGTTTTGGTGTTCTATTTTATAATTTTCTATTTTTTTATGTCTCTATGGATGCGATGTGTGGCTCCAGACAATTATTATCCGATGCCCAGCACATTTTTGTGATCCTAGTTCTTTTTAAAATGTTGTATTGTTTGTTTTTACCCAGACGATTTTTTTATGTATGAGCGCGTTTTCGCAATCCCCAAAGTATTTACTTAGTGTCCGGTCTTTGTGTTCCTCTTCTAGTACCATGTCGATTTGTATGGGCCCCAGCCTGCTTTTGAAGCTCCCATGCTGTCTCAAAGCCTCGATGTGCTTTGAGTGACCGGTTGTGTTTGCTTTTTTAGCTTCCGGTGTAGCTACTTTGAGCTGCAACTCATGTTTTAAGGTCTTGCGCTTTTTGCCAAATTCGGTACGCTTTGGAAGACCTAGTGCATTTTCTTCCTTCAGTTGTGCTCTTTGGATCCCGCTGTTTATTTTGGGTTCCTCGCTCACAATTGTGGGACCCCAGCATGATATTGCGGGCTCAAATATAATTTCACGTGGTCCCGTCATGGGCGCAAAGTGACCCTTGATGTCGACGCGCCCCTAAACTCCAATCCACCACCACGTGGTCCCGTCGCGACCTTTCCGGCCCAGGCGCGTAGTTTCGGATAGATCCGACGCCAGTTTTCTGTGCTCGACGTAATTTTTGGTAACTTCTGAAGTATGCAAAGTTCGAGCCACCACCCTTTTTTCGGCTCCCGGCAATTTGTCATGTCCCGCCACGATTTTTCGAGCTCCGATACGTTTTTCGGTGACCGGTATGCTATTTGTTAAGGCATCTGGTGGTATGTTTGGACAAAGGAGTGATTTTCCTGGATTACAGCGGGAACCAAAAACTTGCACGGGGCCAGAAAACTTGCACCGGGGAACGCAAAAATCGCACTGGGGCGCATATAAGTACAACATGCCCAGCGAACTAGCGCCGAGCCCCTCAAATATCGCGATTGAGACCCAAAATTCCTGTTGGTAGTCTCATCAGTTCTGGTCAGGGCATCAAGCATTCCCCGCGGGTATCCCTAAAATTAGCGTCGATGGCCCAAAATAAGCACAGCATGGCCCCAAAGTCGCATCGGGACCCGATAAGAATCAAGCTGGAGTTCTCCGAAATAAAGAGAGATTTAAAGAACTAAATACGAAGCTAAATACGCAAACTAAGTAAATCAGCACCGATCTCCCTACATACTATGGGCACAAAACGTCCTCCGATATTACCATGTTCACCTCCACTGATGTATTTAACCTGAACTGGATATGTGACGTGGTGAACTGAGGTCATGAAATCGGGCACGTTCGGATTCATCTCATCATGCCTGATAAGTGCGTATCTCAAATCATAGCCCTATAAGCTTTGGGGGTCAATTGCTAGCAAAAGACTGACACGACCACTCAACAAAACGTGCGAAAATCAATAAACTCGGGTACAATGGAGGAAAATTATTAATAGTTATCAGGAAATAAACATTATTTTCATTTTTTGCTTCGAACGTCAATCGATAACTTCTATAGCAAATGTGGCTACAAATGTGAATATCAGGTGGCTTGGGGTCACGGGAGGTCACGTGGCCTGAGGTCAAATGGCCAAAGTTGTGAAATTTGTTCAAAATTCAAAACCGATCACAGAAATGAAACGAAGAGGTCTTTCCGATCTGACAGATATGCTATATGTCTATGCTAGGTTTTAAAGTACTGGAGATGATCGCTCTCAAATATTGACCTGCAATGTGACCTATGCAAATTTCCTCAGCCTATATCTCCGAGGTCGCTGCCAGTATGAAGCTAAAACTTTCACAGATTGATTCAGCACCCACGACTACCATATACACCCACTTAGGTTGAAGTCGCTCGCATGGCGGTGTCACCCGTTGGTTGTCCGGTGCTGGACCGCCCCAACTGTTTAAAGGTGAATGATACTTTTATTATGTGAAATATGCTTTTAGCTTTCACTGTAATTAAGAATGCATTTACGGAATTTTTCACGTGCGAAGAAGTGACATGTGCGTGCTGGATAGCCATAGCACATCACTTCGTGCATATATTTATGGCTGGAGTCGCCCCCGAAATCAGACATAGTTGTCAGGATTTGAAGACGGAGTCTAATCTGATCATTTTTGGGCAGCCGGAGTTAGGCATGGAGTCCACCCAACTTGTAAAAGTTGCCCTGAGGTGGAATGGAGTCAGAATAGACACCACTTCTTGTGATTCAGTGTTTAAGCCGACTCCGCTTAATTGAAGTTATATATATATATATATATATATATATATATATATATATATATATATATATATATATATATATATATATTTATAGATACACATATATATAATATATAATATATATATATATATATATATATATATATATATATAGATATATTTATGTATATACATATAATATATATAATATATATAAGTATGTATATCCAATTGTCAGTTTAAAAACACAGGCTATATCAGGTTGGACCCTTTCCCATTTAGACCCTAGTTGTCTCCCCTCTCTATTCTGGTATGTCATCCGTAATCTCTGGGACGTGGTTATAACCAATACCAATGCGGATTGCCGATATTTACTTTTATCCACCACGCTTCGGCCGACGTAATTTGTTATGATGGCTCAAGCCCTTCATTTGATCAATGTTCCTGCATGTGTCCAGCCCAATGACCTGATTAGATAGCATAGAATACTGCTTTGGCGCTTATGCTAGATGAGATGATTTTGAGCCTTAACTGAATACTTCCACCGGCGATCCGTTGACGGATAGGACGTCAGCGAGCCAACACGAAACTAACTTATGAATAGGTTAGCGGTCACGCGAGAAACGATGACTTCCATTGACGAGTGGCTTGTTTGCTATATGAGGTTCATCATGAACTTACTCCAGCCGGCCAAATGCTGCAAGCGACGGGCAAGCCCAGATGTAGCATATGCAGCCCCAGTAAAAGGCTGAGGTCAACGGAGTGTCATCGGGCTTGTCCAACGTCCTAGGAACGCGATAATAAAATGTGGTTTGGGGACACGAGCAAAGTCGAGTTTTAAGGAAACGGTAATCGTGTTGCTTCTCACTGGTGACGGGTTCATGGGTCATATAATCACATGGGGAAAACCTGGCCAGCTGCCAACAAGCCTGTATTTAGCACTGAATGTTGTTTATACGTTTGCGTATATGTATCAACTGTTGTTTTACACGGCCGCGTTCCACATTGTGTGGGCTCGAATCCAGCTACCAACCTCTCCCCTCGCGGGCACGGCGTGAGATATGCCTACGCTAAATAAACATTGCATTCGAAAGCGTCGTTAATTAGCATATTAATTCTGATTATTGTTAAATGTTGCTTCTGTTTGATTATCTTTGCGACACCGTTGCGTGGAGGGTGGGGGTCCGGCACGTGAGTTCTGTCAATGACAGGGGAATTCTCCAAACTCACAGAAACCCTGGTTCACTGTTTACACGTCGGCCTTTTGGGTTCGATTCTTAGATGCATCGCCATGGGGTTAATGTTAAAATTTCACGAAAAATAGGGGGTGCCATGGCGCCCACGCCCCCTTGCCTATGCCTTAACCAATGCTCCTATACCTATGTGTAGGTATACACCCGCGGCTTTGACGTCGTTTATAATATCTCTCGAATATGATAATAATCTAATAATATTATGAACATATGATACTATTGTATACCTGGCGTATCTTAACGCCAGCCACATTCACAAAAGAAATGTACAATTGTTGTACCACGGTTGCGGCAGCCAGTACCGAAATAGTGCCCGTGGTACTGGAGTGGCGGCCGGGCTGACAATGTTGATACCTTTCCACTACCAGGGAATGTTGGCCGAAATGGGCCGAAATTCGATACCGGTGTCGGCACCAGTCAAACGCGCCGATTCTTTGCCGGTATCCATACAACTAGCTTAACGATGAGATCGTTGCAAGACATTGTTAATGTGCAATATATGAAATGGTCGATCTCAGAGTGAGCTTAGGCAGGTGACCTATGATGGATTTTCGGCGCTAAATATCACTTCAAGTGTTAGTGGGAGACTAGGTCCTATACTAGTCATCCGCTAGGATAAGATGACCTCAACATATAACTTATACCTGGGCAAGTGACAGCATTTAGTGGAAGACCTAAAAGCACCGCCAAAGGATCCTAGTACACCCTTCCGGCAAATGATCCGTTACCGTTTCTAATCTAGCCGAATCTACCTAGCATAAGCATTTACCATTTTATCCCTTCGCCTTTCTGTTCGAACTGCTTGACCGCGAACCCGACCTTAATTTCCATCCACCGTTATATAAGTTCTCCAGAGGCTTCATACATTTCACCTATTTAAAGGCGTATTCCAACCTTTTTCAATTTTGTGTGCTTGTGGCGTCAAAAGAGGAACCGCTGTTAAAATATTGCTCACCAATATTACTGCATCGGAAGATAAGTTTTGACCGTTCCAAAGGCGCACGAAGAGATGTGCAGCAATCGCGCATGACGTGCCTACCCATGTGTTTGTTATTCTGCAGTTGTCATCGTGGTAACTATTTTGACCCACTGAAGAGAGATATTGATAGATTTGTCTTCGAAAAACTAGATATCCGAGCTATAGGAGTGGGGATGTCTACGAAGGACTTCGCTAATTATGCATTTTACTGTGTTTGCTCACCCACGTTTTGCTAACATCTAGTTGCATTGGTGTAGACGTTCGTTAGGGCCCATGGACGTACATAAAGGACCGCAAACTTTCAGAGGTGCCGCACACTTTGGCAATGGTCCCGACGCATGCGTAATTGACCGTAAACGCTTGTGGATTCCCGTAGATGTACGTAATAACGATTTCGTAACTTGAATTCTATAAGAGATATTATCTTGACTCTTTCAACGTAAACAGGCCCCCAGCCGTCAGTGATGCCCACCAGATTTCATGCCATTCGGTTTAGAAACAAAAAGTTAGCGGGTCGACCTCTTGAGCGTCCCACCAATATGAAGGAGAATCGGAAAGCTACCAATGGGTACACTATCTACACTCGGGTAAATTTTATTTAAGAAGTTATTCACAATAGTCCGTCGATCTATGATCCATCGATAATGACTGAACACATCAGACTCAAAACCAAAGGTACAAGAATATCCAACTTGGATCACAGGACACGTATCTGGTATGAATTCCTCGGCCTCCCACATCTTGCACGAACTCATCGACCTGCCATCTGTTGACAAGAGTTGAACTAGAGGTTCCTAAATTTACCGGTTTGCCACGCCAGTACGATAAGGTTGAAAATGATTTCATGTAGCATATTTTCGCCGAAACTGTGTGGACATTGTGATCTGTGGACATTATGAACTGTGGACATTACGAACATGTGGGTATTGTGACCTGTGGATACTATGAACTGTGGACATTGTGAGCTGTGGAAGTTGTGAGCTGTGGATATTATGAACCGTGGACAATATGAGCTGAGGACATTATGAGCTGTGGACATTATGAACTGCGAAGAAAATAAACGTATGGAAGTTATGAACTCGAGCTTGTGGACATTATGAACTGTGGATAGTCTGAACTGTGGACATTATGAACTCGTGGACATTATGAACTCATGGACATTATGAACTTGTGGACGTTATGAACTTGTGAACGTTATGAACTTGTGGTACTTATGAACTGTGGACACTGTGAACTGTGGACATTGTGATCTGTGGACAGTGTGAGCTGTGGACATTATGACCTGTGGACATTATGAACTGTGGACATTGTGAGCTGTGGAAGTTATAAACAGGTGGACATTGTGAACTGTGGACACTACGAGCTGTGGACATTATGAAATTGTGGACACTGTGAGCTGTGGACACTGCACTGTGCACATTCTGATATGTCACCGTGATAGGCGTGGTGGTTTGTATGCTTCGCGGTGTGGTAAGAGGGGAGGTGCCTGTGCTTGTGCCGTAAGTTTTGTTGTGGGTTCTGGCCGAATGACAATTGTAGGGTCCGTCTGGGTTTCCTGAGGGGTGGCTGTAGGGTGAGTGTGTGTCTATGTGGGCCGGGCGGTGAGCATCGGGTACTGCTCGTCATCCCACTCCCGTGCCCGCGACGGGGCCACGCCCTCAATGTGGATGAGTCGGAGGATGACCTCCTTTCTCCACCTTCTCCTTCCTCCCCGTCACGGGAGGAGTGGTTCCAGCCGCAGCCCACGCATTTCCTAACCTCACTAGTGCACTCGATAGTGCAGTGTGGTTCGGCACAAAGGCCACATGTGGGGTTTGTATGTTTGCAGCCCTCCCCCCCTAGTGTGGCCATATCCTTGACAAAAGGAACAGCGACGAGGGAGGGGTGCACGTGGTGTTACTTTGTATGTGATGTAACCAGCTGTCACATGTGCTGGTTGTTGCTTGGATGTGAAAGTCAGGATGAGAATGTGAGTGTTTGGTTTGTTTATGGGGGAGGGGCCGGTTCACCGAGGAGATCCCCTGGCTCGCAAACCTGCGAGCCAGTCTCTCCTCAGGCATCCATTCCAACTCCCATGCGTGTATTATCCCCTGATATGTGTTGCGGTGTGTGTCTGGTGTTATGGTGACCTGTGTGTTTAAGAGGTGTGTGATCTGCTCTAAGATGTGTGCGTCCGTGGTGTCGCAGGCCTGAATCAAGAGGTCCCCATATTTTAGATGGCGTGCGTGTAGGGGAGCTTGTGTCCGACGAGTGACCTCAGTTTCCACCTCCCAAGGGTCGAGGCTGGTCATGAGCCGACCATCGACCCAGCTAGGAAAACATGTAAGCCAATTAATATAATCAGTTACTCAGTTTGCATGGGCCGGGGTAATTCGAATGTCTACCTTAAACAGCGCAGAGTCGCATTTGTTGTCCCATGAAAATGTTTATCATACGTTAATAACTTCGAATTCAGCGCGGGCTATCCTGCCCCCACCCACCCACCAAAGGATTTTAGCAATGGGAACACGGGGACGAGCAGCTTAGGGGTAAGTTGCTCGTCTCACAATCGAAAGGTTGTTGGTTCGAGTCTCACCTGTCGCTACTCTTCGCCCGCGACCAGTCGGCCTGAGAGATTGGCGTCGTTACATGACTCAACGGTCGATGTGTCGTAAAAACCAATGACCAACCGACCAGCAATGGGAACGGATTTAGGTTAGATTTACGGTGAAAACAGAAACGTGACTCATATCCGTGTCGCGTTACACAAAAACAAAGTATTTTAATATACTTCCCTGTGGGCAATGAAAATGCTTCGAGGGAAGGTGAAGTTCAAGTGATGCTGGGGCTCATGCGAAATCACCAATTATTTCGTGCTACCGTCGGCAACAGGCATAGCAATGCACACGTTTGTTCGTATTGAGAGCGTAATTCGAAGTTGTTCGAGCATGACAATTTGAAGGGTTCCCCCATAATCAGAAAAACTAGAACAATTAGGTATATTTAAACGTTGAATTCCATCTTCTTAACCACAAATATAGCAAGAATGAATGCCTTCAAGCTGTAGTGATCGCTTAGGATGTAATATGGTATCAGTACTACTTATTGTATTTTTAAGTTTAATGAGGTGAAAGACATCATCATCATTGTAGATACTGTGATGCCAGTATGGGAAACTGCCTCTCCAACTTGAAAGTTGGGATGGCAGGGGTCCATCAGCTTCCAAATACATGCTTGATTTTTACAGTTGGTAAAAATGTTTCAAACATACCCGATGTCTACAACAAAGCGGCCGAAGTCTGGCTGATTTTTGGATGTGTGGGCGTACTTTGGCATAACATCTACTGTGCTTATCTGGTGACTTCGTGTGATAAGCTCATGTTCCTCTGCCTCGCTACAGTCTTCATAACAATGGATGGGCCTGAGGTGAAGCAAACCTTAATGACGTCATTGTTGCAATCATTGGATAGGGGAAACCTGGCCTAGTTCATACAATTTTAACGAAACTCAATATAACTCATCACTTTGAAGGGGTAGCGAGGAGATTGCTGCACCTAGGCCGAGCCTAAACCTGGTATCATCACGATATTTTGTTTTCGTGGCGTCCTCTGGGCTTTCCACCAGAGAGGAAATCATGGTGCAACTATCGGTTCATCAACTTACCCCGCAATACGGTTAAATTGTTGCTGATGATGGGTTAAGTTGATATAATGTAGGTTAAGCAAACTATATTATGAATATAGATGGTAATAGTTTGCTCCTTTTGAAAGATTCATATTTCACGCTTACAGTAACAATACTGATGTGAGTCTTAACTGACCATCTTAACTAATGGTTTATGCCATTTATGGAATGCTCAAACGTTCATTCCATAGATATCATGATACACTACTTTGTGTTCGTCACTGCTCCATACACACCACTGAAGTGGAAATCTCTAGGAATAAAGCCAACATTTGGGCGTCACATAGCTATGCTATTGATTGCGACCTCAAGCCCCGATGCTCAGTTTTCTGTTAAACGTGCCCAGTAAGCCGGGGTGGTACTTTTCCATCATGATTCGGGGTTGGGAGTGGGGTGGGTGAGACAAATTCGGTGTTCTGCTCCATTCTCTCCGGTCAACGCCCATACGTTACGGACCGAGCCGCTCATTTAGCCGTTCTGGGCCGGTTCTAAGCGTTAACCCTCCAAGGGGAAATTTACTTAAAAATCGTGATGTAATCCGTGTACTAACTCACCGGGAAAACTAGAATTCGACGCCTGGTTCCAAGGGGAACCAAGCTTTCGCTATAAGATGCCCTAATCCTTGTGGCGGTATTGGCCGTACTTAAAAGGCCAATTTGCATGACAGATTTGCATGCAAGCCGATTTTAGCATTGGACATCAGTGAAAGTTACACGCAACCTGATCTTATTTAGTCCTCACCTTAGCGGGTGTAATCCTTTCAAATTGCGAGGCCCACTTTCAAGAAGAGCAACATCTAAGGCAACTGCCAAAAATATCCGGGATGGGGTACTATTGTGGCTTTAGAGGCCAAATTGCATTGCGCTTGCAATTTGTTGTGCCCCTTCAGTATGCTCCAGTGTACCCCTCCCTCAATTATCGAAGTTTTCCGCCGAAGACCCCGTCCCCAACAATAATCACTGGATCCGCCCCTGCCAAATGTAACCTTTAAAATGTTTAAATGCTGGGATTAAAATGCTAAAATGTTCGTGTTCTGAATTCAGCGCACTCGTAGCAGGCGTAAATACACGTGCCATATTATGAACACCGCTGTTCGGTTCGGGGAACACACGGAAATTCGTCTATGCTGTTTGCCGAACGCTCTTCTAATACGATAAAGGTGGTGTTGAACCCTCTGTCTCTCCGGTCAGATCCGCACACCCCGTTTCTGGGAGGAGGATTGATAGGAGCCCCTCTAATCTCCACACTAAGCGTCGTACGAAAACGAAAGAGATGACATCGGAAAGCACTCGATACAATAGTCTAAGCTGTGGATAGGTGTTTAGCAATTACTTCTCTGATTATATTTCATTAGTTTTTATCTGGTAAGCACCTTCCTAGCACACAAATTATACTATATCAACCTAGCAAGGCTACCGAGCGCCATCTTGTTTTTAGGCGTGGCCTCGTGGCTTCAATTTCTGTAGTGTAGAGGCTTGTCTTTTTTTGGTTTTGGTCTTTTTGGCGTTAAAGTTTAGGTTAGGATTTAAATAGTTAGCTTCAATTACACTAGGCATATCTCCATGTATCTCCATGTAGAGGCATATGGGCTTCTTCTTTTTTGAGTATTTCAGTATTTAGTTATTTAATTCAGACTAGACATGTCCCCCAAAAGCAAAGACGCAAAAGTGGGGTAGGACATAAAGACATAAAGACATAAAAGATTAGTGCAACTATGAGCCACAAGGGCCCTTCTTGGTTGCACTCTGTACACTGAACCAGTTGCCCACCAAATCTGTCAATCAGCCCTCCCTGTAATACTGAAAAGCAAGCCCTCTATTCTTATAATGATTGTCTATGCTGTTTTTAAAGATGTTCAATGTGCTGCTACTGACGAAGTTTTCTGGCAGCTGGTTCCAGTGTTCCACTACCCTGTTGGTGAAGAAAGTTTGCCTTAACCTTGTTCTGCTGTGGTTAACATTGATTTTGAATTTATGACCTCTAATTGCATCATTTCTGTTAAATTCAAACATTTCCCCAAGGTATCCCCTCTACAGACCATTGACAAATTTGAAGACCTCGATGAGATCTCCTCTCAGCCTTCTCTATCTAAGTGAAAACATATTCAATTTCTTCAATCTTTCCTCATATGCCAGGTTGCTTATGCCATTAACCATTTTTGTAGCCCTCTTTTGTACTCTCTCTAAAAGCCAATAATCTTTTTCATAGCTAGGAGACCAAGCTTGGATGCAGTATTCCAAATGTGGCCTGACGTATGCACAGTAAAGCTTCCTGATCACTTCCTCACTTCTGTGTGATACATTCCTATTTATTGCCCCGAGCATTCTCAGTGCCTTCTTCCTGGCTTCCTTGGTCTGTTCTGATGCCCCCAGTTTTGTGTTTAGAATAACACCTAAATCCTTCTCCTGTTGAGTCACTGATAGCACTTGGCCACCCATCAAGTATGGAGCCTTCATATGCTGCTTACCTACATGCATGATTTTGCACTTATCAAAATTAAATTTCATTTGCCATTCTTCGGACCACTTCACAAGTTCGTCTAAGTCTTTTTGCAGCGAGATATGCTCATCCTGACCTGTTATTGCCCTAAAGACCTTCAAATCATCCGCAAATTTCAAAACTTTACTGCTTAGGCCACTTTCAATGTTATTTACAAATATAATGAACAGTAATGGCCCTAGTACTGACCCCTGGGGGACTCCACTAAGAACATTTTGGCATGATGACTTTGTACCATTTAGCATCACTCTTTGCTGTCTATCTGAAAGCCACAACTCTATCCATTTTAAAATGCTACCTACAATACCATGGGACTGAAGCTGTATCATTAACCGTTTATGGGGTACCTTGTCAAAGGCCTTACTTAAGTCAAGATATGCTACATCAACCTGATTTCCCTGATCAAATTGTTCTGTGGCGAAGTTCAAAAAGTCCAAGAGGTTTGTGAGACACGATCGTCCTTTTCTAAACCCATGTTGAGTATCTCGAATCAATCTGCTACCTTCCAGATGACTAACTATTCTATCCTTGATAATTCATTCGAGTACCTTGCAGACTAGGGATGTGAGACTTATTGGCCTATAGTTTTCACCTTTCCCTCTTTCTCCTTTCTTGAAAATAGGAACTACATTTCCCTTTTCCAATCGGTTGGAATTTCATTATGTGAAACTGATCTACAAAATATTATACTAAGTGGAAATGCCAGTTCCTTTTCAGTTTCCCGCAACACCCTAGCATAAATTTCATCAGGTCCTGCTGCCTTATTTGGCTTTATTTTCCTGATATGATTGTAAACAACATCACTATCAATGAAGTCAACATCATTTGTCACATCCCATGTCACTGAACTATGGTGTACGGTCGGCAGATTGGTCATATCTTCCAATGTAAACACTGATTTGAACTGCTTGCTCAGCTCCTCAACCATCTCACTATCCTCACCCAATGTAGTCCCGTTTACTTCCAGTGGCCCAATTGTGCTAGAAACTTTACTCAGCTTGTAGAAGCTAAATAACTTTTTACTGTCCCCATTACAGTTTCTAGCGAAATCCAGTTCTTTTGCTCGCTTTGCTGCTCTGGTTTTTTTTTGCTTCACAGGGTCTCTAGCTTTTCGATACGCCTTTAGATTAAAGACATTTGAGGCTTCTTTAAAAACTCTAAATGCAGTTTTCTTAGCCTTAATTGCTTTTATCACGTCTGGTGTAGGCCATGCTGGCTTTCCTACCCTTCTTTTGCGTCTTTGCTTTTGGGGGACATGTCTAATCTGAGTTTCCTTCAAGTAAGATTTGAACCTTTCCCACATTTCACAGGCATTTAAATTGGAGAATTATTCTTCCCATCTGATGGCACTTAAAGCCGCTCTCATGCCGTCAAAGTCTGCTCTGTTGAAATTTGGAACCTTTACCAAATTATCCTTGATAATTTCCCCTACATGTGCCTTGAATCTAACTATGTTATGGTCACTTTTTCCCAGAGTTTCGCCTACAGTCAAGTCTTGAACGAAGTCACTTAAATCCGAGAATATAAGGTCCAAGAATGAACCATGCCTGGTGGGTTCCGATACAAACTGGTGTAAGAACAGGTCCTCTTCAAGGCATTTCCTAAACATTTTGCATGATGGGGAGCCAACACCAGGAAAGCCAGCATGGCTTGCACCAGACATGATAAAAACAATTAAGGCTAAGAAAACTGCATTTTAGAGTTTTTAAAGAAGCTTCAAATGTCGTTAATCTAAAGGCGTATCGAAAAGCTAGAGACACTGAAGCCAAAAACCAGAGCAGCAAAGTGAGCAAAAGAACTGGATTTAGCTAGGAACTGTAGTGGGAACAGTAAAACGTTCTTTAGCTTCTACAAACTGAGTAAAGTTTCTAGCACAATTGATCCACTGGAAGTAAATGGGACTACATTGGGTGAGAATAGTGAGATGGTTGAGCTGAGCAAGCAGTTTAAATCAGTGTTTACATTGGAAGATATCACCAATCTGCCGACCGTACACCATAGTTCAGTGACATGTGATCTGATAAATGATGTTGATTTTATTGATCGTAATGTTGTTTACAATCATATCAGGAAAATAAAGCCAAACAAGCCAGCAGGACCTGATGAAATTTATGCTATGGTATTGCGGGAAGCTGAAAAGGAACTGGTATTTCCACTTAATATGATAATTTGTAGATTAGTTTCGCAAAATGAAATTCCAACCGATTGGAAAAGGGCAAATGTAGTTCCTATTTTCAAGAAAGGAGAAAGAGGGAAAGTTTAAAACTATAGGCTAGTAGGTCTCACATCCATAGTCTGCGAGGTCCTCGAATCAATTATCAAGGATAGAATAGTTAGTCATCTGGAAGGAAACAGATTGATTCAAGATACTCAACATGGGTTTAGGAAAGGACGATCGTGTCTTACAAATCTCTTGGACTTTTTGAACTTCGCCACAGAACAATTTGATCAGGGAAATCAGGTTGATGTAGTATATATTGACCTTAGTAAGGCCTTTGACAAGGACAAGTAAACGGTTAATGATACAGCTTCTGGCCCGTGGTATTGCAGGTAGCATCTTAAAATGGATATAATTGTGGCTTTCAGGTAGACAGCAAAGAGTGATGCTAAATGGTACAGTCATCATGCCAAAATGTTCTTAGTGGAGTCCCCCAGGGGTCAGTACTGGGGCCACTACTGTTCACTACATTTGTAAATAACGTTGAAAGTGGCCTAAGCAGTAATCTTGTGAAATTTGCGGATGATTTGAAGGTATTTAGGGGAATAACAGGTCAAAATGAGCATATCGCTGCAAAAATACTTAGACGAACTTGTGATCTGGTCCAAAGAATGAGAAATGAAATTTAATTTTGATCAGTGCAAAATCATGCATGTAGGTAAGCAGCATATGAAGGCTCCATACTTGATGGGTGGCCAAGTGCTATCAGTGACTCAACAGGAGAAGGATTTAGGTGTTATTCTAGACATAAAGTTGGGGGCATCAGAACCGACCAAGGAAGCCAGGAAGAAGGCACTGAGAATGCTCGGGGCAATAAATAGAAATGTATCATACAGAAGTGAGGAAGTCATCAGGAAGCTTTACTGTTCATATGTCAGGCCACATTTGGAATACTGCATCCAAGCTTGGTCTCTTAGCTATGAAAAAGATTGTTGGATTTTAGAGCGAGTACAAAAGATGGCTACAAAAATGGTTAATGGTATAAGCAACCTGGCATATGGGGAAAGATGGAAGAAATTGAATATGTTTTCACTTAGATGTAGAAGGCTGAGAGGAGATCTCATCGAAGTCTTTAAATTTGTCCATGGTCCGGAGAGGGGATATCTTGTGGGAATGTTTGAATTTAACAGAAATGATGCAATTAGAGGTCATCAATTCAAAATTAAAGTTAACCACAGCAGAGCACGGTTAAGACAGACCTTCTTCACCAACAGGGTAGTAGAACACTGGAATCAGCTGCCAGAAAACATTGTCAATAGCAGCACATTGAACATCTTTAAAAACAGCATAGACAATCATTATAAGAATAGAGGGCTTGCTTTTCAGCATTACTGGGAGGGCTGATTGACATATTTGGTGGGCAACTGGTTCAGTGTACAGAGTGCAACGAAGAAAGGCCCTTTTGGCTCATAGTTGCACTAACCTTTTATGTCTTTATGTCCTTATTTGGAGGTGGGTCCGACACCACCTCCAAATACCCCCAAAGTGACGTGACCAGGGGGCGTAGGCTTTCACGACTTCCATCATGTTTTTGGCTCTGGGGAGTTCATTTTGAGGAGATATGAAGAAAAAAATTATTTGGAATCAGAATAAAAAGCAGCGGAATTGACCATGACCATACAATTTTTGGCCACCCAATTTTTCATCATTTTTGTTAGTTCTCAAGCTTTCTTTAATTTTCCCTTTCTAATGAGTAGATCGGACCGAATAACGTTCGAAGTCAACTTATCCAATAAAATATGTTTACTTTAGCCAGAATCTTCAAGTTGAAGTCCAATGGACAAATATGCAAAACTAATGAGTAATCAAAAATTAAAAATTAAATATTCCTCTGGTGCGTTTTGTTGCATCCCTAAAGATAAGGAAACGCTGAAAGTTTCATTTAAGTATCTTGTATCCGTTAAAGCGTGACGACTGGTTAAACTTTTTTGGATCTGACCTCACTTGACCAAGACTATATTGACCCCAGATGACCTGACTTCAAATTGTTGATACAACATGCCAAATTGATGTGGGATACGGTATGCCAATTTTCGGCGCACTTCCGCGCGCCGTTCTTTCACTATCCGCAAAAAAAGAACCTTAGGGGAGTTGAAGATCACCGAGGCGGCGCCAGTTGATATATTTCAGCCAAATAAAACATCGTGGTTTCACGCAATCGCTTGTGAGCAAGTGGAATGAAGACTCAGAACTCAGAAGCCTGTCATTTAGAAATGAAATGTGTTTTTCAAAAATTATAAATTTCGCACTTCTGAAAGTCAAAGGGTGTGTAGGTTGTCGTGACCAGGCCTGAGCTTTGTAAAAATAACTAGGCCTGTGTGATTTTACAATAAATTAACACCTATTAAGCCTTCTCTCATAATATGCTGATTTGGGAATGTGCATACCCATTTCAAGTTCGTTACAAACAAGCCACAAGAAGATAGTTGTGACTTCGGAATGGCTAAACACCTTACCTACCCCAGTCTTTTCCATGAACATTTCCCATCGAAACTCGGTCACGAATGCCTAACACTGAGAGCAAGGAAAAAAGTCATCTGGCTACTTACACAATCTATAATACTCGCTATCTCCACATGTCAATGAAGGAATGACGCGCGGTACACGTACAATTAACAATGGTGGGGCGCCTCAACATATGGCTCCAGCATAAACGACCAACTAGAGCGAATTTCGCACGCGCGCCAGAAATGTAGTACCCTGCCTGCAGGGAAGGGCAGACAACTCGCACATTACTCATGATCGCTCAAAAATCCCCTAACGTTTGAACTTCTTCACTTCCTGTGAGGTATGTATAGTACGGATTGAGGAAAATGAGGCACGGAATGGAAGGCATGATACATTTTCGTGTGATGTCTGGCTGGCTGCTCAAGAAGTTGCCTGATATAATAATAAATATATAATATCCAGCAAATGGTCCTTCAAACCATCGGTCCCTAACTAGGTTCCATGCCACACCCCAGCAACATTTGGAGGAAGGGAAGTTCCCCCACACAAGTAGGGGATGTTCCACCCCTGACTGCAAATTCGAGACATCATTGTGGATCAAACATGAAGGTTAAATTCTAAATTATGAGAGATACTGCATTGAGGCTACATTATCATGAGGAAACAGTCTCCTAAGTTATGAGAGGTGCTACATTAAGGCTACATTATGGCTAATTATGAAGGAGGTTACATTGAATGCACGTCAAATATTCCACATGTTCATCGATCTATTCTGATAATGCGCATTTTTGTTTAGCTTTGAACTAAATAAAAATGGCAATTCATTACTTTTGGGATATAGTTACACTACCATTCCCTTGATATCTTTGATATATTGTGATCGATTTTACAACCACAGGTAAAATATTATATAATAACTGGAAGGTTGTCATAAACACAACTGACAGTCATGCGATTCGTGTACTTTTGCATGTTACTCCCTACAGAAAAACTTCTGTTTTTGTCGTAAACCTAAGCGCTTCCATATTTCATTTTTTTTTAGTGCAACCCTTTCTTCGTGAAGCCGATTGCGCCGGATCGCCTGTCGCACCGGCGGGCGGCCCGGTTCCGGTACCTGGAACCGGAAACTGACCCGATAAAGTGCTGATATATAGGTGACCTGAGGTCAAATGCCGGATCTATCATCTGCATTGCATCATTAGTTATGTCCAAAACATCACTGATGCCCATTTTAGAGCATTTAAATATATTGACATTGTCGCTTAGATTGACATTATTATGTCAATCTAAGCGACGCAAAATAAGCCAAATATAACGTATGTGATGTTATTCGACCTTGAAGATGTTGACCTACATGAAATTTCGACGCAATAGAGTTGACCCACATACAGATCTACCCTGAAAATGTCATTACTCTAGCTATAACACGAGCCCATATCTTGTCGGGGTGGAATTCCTCCCCCCCCCTCCAGTGCGCGTAATTTTCAGAGGCCCTCCAGAGCGCATGTTAGTTCGCTTGACTGATTAGAAGTTGATGATCAGGGATTTGATCAGGGTTTAACTGGGGCTGATGAGGCGTTCCATCCATCAGTGGAACGTATATCTGTGCGCTATGTGGCTGAGGTCCCAAATCTGAATATGACGTGAATATGATCGCAACCGAAAGGTCCATTTTCTCTTTCACGAGGCCGGCAGTTATTGCAATGCGACCTGTTTGAACTCACCCAATGATTCTGTCCCCAGATGGTTCCAGGTAAAACAGTGAGCTGATGCAAATCATCATGCTATTCTGTCCCCAACATGGGGTTTCGCATAGCAACTGACGAATAATTGGTAAGTGAAGAAAGGGTCGTTTCAAAAGGCTCACTAATTTATCAGATCGTAGCTGATCCTTAAAGTTATGCCCAGGAGGTGGCATGCATGGGCGGAAAATCGACGTCAAAATACCAGTGTTTTATGTTCAGCACGAAGCCAAATGAAAACAGCGTTCATTCATTACCAGAAAGAAAGGTACCAAATTCTGAGCATGATTTTGGGGGACGAGTATTATAGGGGTAAGTTGCTCGTCTCGCAATCGAAAGGTTGTGGGTTCGAGTCTCGCCTGTCGCTACTCTTCGCCCGCGACTAATCGGCGTGAGAGATGGGCGACGCTGCATGACTCAACGGTCGATGTGTCGTAAAACCAATAACCAACCGAACATTATACTGGGTCATGTCGCCTCAATTCGTGAATTATCAGTGACCAGGAACACAGCCACGAAGGCTTTTCTCCTTTCCCGACCAGATTTGAACACGCAGATGGGTTGCAGGCTTGACATGGTCTGGCGGCTGAAGTCCTTTCAGTGGGTATGCTTTGCACCAAGTTATCCACTCCAAACTGTGTGAGTTTTCTCATCAGCTCCGTGGGTGAAGTTGCCACAAGCAATGGGGAAGGCATGGAAAGAAACTTCTGGATGTTCACACCCTCATATCGAACCTTTGGAAAATGGTTTAGAGAAGGGGGAGCATTACTTTCTCCGTGTAATTCTTTCCAGTCAACGTCGATAGTTCCCATGTTGAACCTCAGCAACTTTGGGGGGAGAAGTTCGACCAGGACTTTGGAGGGTTTCCACCTGTACCCCATCACCATCACCGCCACAACCAATGTGGGGGAAAATCGAACGTTATCCAGATGGACGCTCCTATGCTCCTATGATGAAAATCATATTAAAGCATGTTAACTCAGGTAAGCTGAGTTCAGCAATGGATTCCATAAACTGTTCCTACGGAATTCAACTACGTGATTGGTATGTTGGAGTGCATTCACATACCTGGGACACCGGAAACGTTCCTGAACTCCCTCAGAAACTCCAGAATTCTTCGAACACCGAAAGCTCCTGAGCTCTGTATAAAATCTCGAATCGTTAAAATGGAAGATTGATCGGTGTAATAAATATTGTACGACTTGCTTTCAGCACCCAAGATAAGCTTTAGAAACAATTTCCAGCCAATTCTGAGGAAAATCGTGCCACCAGAACCCACAGATCATCCTGCATGGGGCGTGTCTGCTACATGAATGGTTGCTCATCCCGATGATACCAAACTGTTAGACAGTATTAGTCCAGCTTTCCAAAACAAAACTAGATAACAATATCGGTCATAAATTGTGCCATACATGACATTTTAGATCACAAATTATGGCGCATTTGCCGTGACCTATGTGGCCCACTAACCAACTAATGTCGCAATAAGACCCTTGGATCTAGCTAGCTCTCCCTTTCCATTGCCTTAACACTGGAATACTTGACGTATCAAGTCGACGTGGTCTATGTGAATGGCAAGCCTAGATGCAAAAACGCCCGCTTAAACTGCGCTTCTTGCGTTGCGGTAGGGAAATTCCGTGAACTGTCTCTAATTTTATGGTTGCTCTAATTTGTGTGAATTGTTTTAGCCTCAAGAAGCTAACTAACTTCTCACGTTCCGAGTGCAACGACTGGTGGAATGATGAACTGCCGGTTCCTTTATAAAAAAGCATAACTAGCTGCATGCATTCGGCTCTGGATGACAGCGAAAGTGGCGCATCACAGCAGCGCTAGAAGGCTGAAGGGATGTTATCGGTTGCAGCTGTCCTTGATATAAGGAAAACATTGAAGCGTTGGAAGAGGCACCAATTGCAGTCGGACTTTGTCGGCTTCCCCTGCCGTTTCACTTCCCTTGTCAAAGGCTTTGTCAGCCGAACGACATCGTTTTCTATACTTCTGATTTCGTCAGTGCCTCGTCGGTGTTCATTTTTCTTCTCCACATGTCCCGTAGTTCTTCAACTGAACATCAATGGGCTATATGAACAAGTACATAGATGTGGTGAAAACCCCAGTTTTTTTTTGTTACGCTGATGCCATTTTTATGTGTTTTCCATGCCTACTGTGATCGGATGGTGAGCTATATAATTGATTACTCACGCCCGGCCCATATTTTAATATTTGTGGGATGAATGCGTTGAGGCGAAACGTTACTGTTCTTTTCCAGTGAATATAGCACATGCTAAAACACATAATTACACAAGTCTTGGGCGAAATATGGCCATAGTTGTCGAAGCGCCCTAAAGCCCAAATAACTAATTCTACAAGTCTACTTGTGATGTGATCACTATCAGTAATCAAGTACACGAAGAACCGCAACACACACACGCAATTAATACTGTATTCCAGATACGCTTCACTTCGACTATTTTCCATTCGCCTATCAAGTGAGCGGTGTCCATTTGGGTACAGTATGTATACTTAACTGAGTCGGCCACGTGTCTGGTATACAGGGGTCGCCTTGTCGGTACATTATGTGCGGCGTTCGATGTGGAAGTGCTTGCAATTTCATTGGCCTTGTTTTCCGTGATTTAAAAACCCGCTCCTACCAGTTAAAGCGAAACTTAGGCTTTTCCATTTAGGAATAACGTTCAAGTTTTCACCACCTGTGCTATTCCTGTAGATAAGTCCCAGCGACTTCAATAATCTTTGACGACTTTTCGGTGCTCCGAAACGGAAATGTTTCCTTATTTTCGTTGTATTTTAATGTCATGTTCTATTTCGTTATATTAAAGCTGTTGTTTCAACGGTTCAGGTATATTTTTGTGTATATTTATTTTTATTTTGTGTATAGATTTGTTACACGCACTGGAAATTCAGCATTTATCTTGCTATCAGACTTAATTTTTTTATCCGTATCTAAAAACTGTGGAATTAAATCTAGTGATTGGAGCATATCAACCCAAACATCAACTGAATGCCTCGAGTGAATACTTCTAGCTGGGTGGCGCATAATGAAACGGTACCAAACCAAATACGCCCGGCATCGCAGTGAGTAGGTATTTCCCTGAACTTGTATGTGGACTTCATCTAGTTCATGTAATGTCAAGAAGTATCGCTTATGAAATTCCGCCTTGTTCCGGCACGTCGGCATCTCTTTCCCAGATCAGTACTGTATGGGGGGATCGTCCCGGGGTGGATATTTTTGTGGTTTAGGTGTAGCGTAGATCCAGTCACCCTTGCCCTGGCCCACCAACTGTTTGCTCTCCTAACATGGGGCCTTACGCAGTCGGCCCCACCAACCAAATTGGCAGCACTCATTTCCTACATGTGTTTGTCTCTACCAATAATTTCTGAACTTCTCCACCCATGGCGACGGTAAGAGCAACGATGGCGTCGTAGCTGCCAGCGGCGCCCGCAGTAGACGTCACAGCCGATTTCCGCGGGGCTCCCAATGTACCGGCCGGCATGGATATACGAAAAATTTTGAAAAAAATGCCAAGCGAAAAACTGGCGTGAGGAAGAGGATCATGACTTGCATCAGAAAGAGGAAGGCTGGCGTGAGGAAGAGGATCAAAACCCATAAGTACACAATCAAGGTCCACACGGGTAGAACGCTGAAACTGCACCAGGAGAGAATGGCCCTGCATGGGAACGACGGAGACATGCAACGTGAGTCTACCAAGATCAGCATGAAGGACACGGCAGTGCATGGAGAGCAAGACTCGTGAAGTATATAAGTAAAGGGGTGCTTTAAAGCACATTTTGTGGAAGGCCTTTCTTTTGAACGTTTATTAAATGTGTTCTGTCACGTTCCAATGCAGCTTTTACATATATGCCAGCTTTTTGTACGCTTGTCCTGGGATGGTTCCTCTTTTATACGAGGGGCATCGCGGATCAAGCCCTTATGGGAAGTGTACAGACCCACAAGAGGATACCAAGACCCATGCGGGAAGAAGGAGGATCAGGACCGGTCATTAGGTGGTCAGGACGAGGACGAGGGTGAGGGGAGCGCAACACCGGCATGGGAGACACGGCTGTCCAAAGCCCGAGTGCTCTAAGGTATATTAGATCATTTTCTTTACACTTATTCCGTGATAAGTGTGTCCGTCTCGAATGCAGACTACCTAATTTATTAACCCTGCATTCGCCTGTATTGCGACTCCCATATTTGTGCACTTGTTTTCAAAATGAGTGGAGCACAAGATGCACAGGAACCTCCTTCGAATATTGTATCTTCAGGACTTTTCGGCCTTTTTCCTTAGGGTGGCAGAAGAGTACGATGTGCATGAGGAAAAGTATACAAGCTCGTACGAGGAACATCAAGACCGCCTCGAGGAAAATATTCAACACCAGCACAAGCAACAAGATCAGGACCAGCATGAGAAGCAAGATTGAGGGCCATGGCAGGAAGGAGTCACACGTCCTGCATAAGGAAGAGTCACAATGCTTACTCCGTGAAAAGAACATGAAGATTAAGACAAGCGAAGATCAAGACGCTGGAAAAAAGCATATCGCTCCTGAAGATGGGGCCCATAGGAGAAAGCGGGCTGAGACTGGTACGAGACAGATGATTCAAGCTTACTCGAGATAGAGAATACCTGCCGTGAAAGACCTGTTTGAAGGAACAAAAACACTCATAGGGAAATGCAGACCGACATGAGTACGGCAGACCAAAGGTAGAAACTCTGGTCAATTGACTGAAACATTTTCGTGGTTCGATTCTTGCAAATACTGTAATAGTTCGGTGCACTTTAGTACGCAATTACTTGTATGGTGGTTCAATTTATTTGTGCGACTTTTTGGGCGTATGACATAATGCAAAATACAATAAATAATTTTCGAATATTCGGCACCAGGGCTTATCTCTGGATGCCGGAATACGTGTGAGACCTACATGCAAGAGGCGGTCAGCACTGGCACGGGGAAGATCAAGACGGACACGAGGAAGAAGATCAAGATCAGCACGAGACCATGGCCAGCACAATGAAGATCGACACCGGCCCAGGGAAGAGGCTCAAGATCAGCACAAGGGAAAGGCGAAAGATCTGGACAAGAAGGGTGAGGATTTGGAAGGTGATCGAGACTGACACGCTGAAGGTAGTAGAGGAAGAGTATGAGTACCTGCATAAGGAAGAAGATCGGGCCTTGCATAAGGAAGAGGAGTAAAGTTCTAAGTGGACTGAAGGTTCACATGCACGGGAGGACTGAGGCCAAATTGAAGCAGGCTTAATAACGGTACGAGGCAGATCAAGATCTGCGGGAAAAGAAGCGTTTCAACCACACCAGTAAGCACGACCAGGGCGAGAGCCACCAAGAGCCGCACGGGGAGGATTAACGCTAGGAAGATAGTAAGACCCGCACTGGGAGGATGACTACAGGCATGAGGCAGAGGATCAAGGTTGGCGCAGAGAAGTTCCGAGGAAGGTAATCAGCCTGTAGTTGGAAAAGGGGCCTGTAGTTGTCGAGTACGAGTGGCTGCGACGTCATTGGATATCGTGACGGTTCGAAACCGGGAAGCAGTATATCCTTGCGACACGGAAATTTCAACATCTTCACTGATGGTCGAGGAAGAACATTGGACGTCAACAAACTGAGTGGACGTCGTTGCTGGCTGAATTACAAAACGAACAGCTGTCTGCGGCTTCTGAAGAGCGGTGCTCACGTAACACTTCCCCATCAACCAGAAGTTGCAGAGGGACTGGACGTCAGCATATCGGCGTCTTCGGTGGTGGAAGGTGAGGGAGGCATAGCTGTATGTCGTGTCGGTACATAGGCAACCACGCCACTGCAAGTTGTGAAGTGTAGCTGTCCGTTGCATCAGCAGAGATTCTTCGCTAAGCATTACGGGAGTGGAGCTGTCTACATCTGGTGACGTCTCCGTCGCCGGAACATGAGGAGGCTGTTATCCTTGACATTGTAGGTCCATGATTTATCTCATTATATGAGAAAACTGATGATGGTTGATCAGAATGATGTAGTTTGTCGTGAAATGATGGTTTCCGGTTACTCCGCCAAGGCTGGCGCTGTAGCTGCCCTACCGGGCATTTTGTATTTTACACCCATGGCATCGTTTCACATAGCGAATTCGCAAAAAAAAAGCTTCACAGTTCCTCCTGATCCGGAGAGATTTCCTCTGTCGACACGTCCGCTCTCCCTCTGCGTCCGCCCTGTCCAAACAGCCCTAGATCTACCTCCATTATCATATTACTCTAACTCCGGAATTGATCACTCGGCAATACATTCCCATGCCCATAGCAAGTTGTTAGGTCACCTATTTTGGCCCCATATGTTATGAAACGGTGAAGGACTCGCCATTATAGTCGTGACACCTCATTGTATTTCGAGGCAAGTTGAGGTGAATTGGACACAACCTGACATTCAGAACAAATGGACAGAAGTTCCAAGTGAGTTAGTGGATATCTTCTATCGGATAACAGTTGCTGACACCTATAGCGACGGCTGATCATCTGCGACATCAGTAACCAGAGAAGAAGAAAATAATCCGCCAGTCGCAGTATTCCAGGGTACTAGACGTCAAGGTCCATGAAGACAAGTCGACATTCTTTCGGTGCGAAATTGCTATGGCTGCGGACGAGTTGTACCAGTGTTGGAACCTACTGTCCTGCGCGGACCGCATCTGGAGATAGTTTCATGAGCAGAGTCGTTGCTTCAGTGTATATTTAAAAAAAAACTGGATAAGGATTAGAAAGCCTTGATCAGCAGATTAGAAACCAATCTCCTGATAGGTGTAGTGGGCGTTTCGCAGATGTTGGTCCACATTTTCGGTGTGGTGTGTTTTTGGGTGTTGTTATGCCATGCGTCCAATGTCTGTAATTTGGATCACTCCTTGCCTGTGTGCCATGCGTAACACATGCGTATTCCAGTTTGTCAAAAGTACACTGAAAGTTTGACAGTGGTGGTTATTGGATTGCGGTTGGTGAGTGGAGCGGTGAAGAATGAGACAAGCGACATGCGAGAGGTACATGCACGTGGGCAGAGAATGCAACGGTTCATACATTGCAGATGCAGACAAATTTTGCTTATGTAGCACTGGCCTTATCCCCGGCGCCCCCCTGACGAAGCACTACCTTTCCGTGATGGTGGGGACTGAGTGCCCCAATGACTCGGCGACCATCATACCGTTGAGTATGATGGTCGCCGAGTGCCTAAGAGTGCCTCACCCGTCCTTCCACCCATACGCTCCCATTCCAAACCCCATCTCATCCCAACATCCATGTCCTTCACCTGGCCCTGCAACACCAACTATCCCTACTGTGAGCAGGCAGGGCAACTTCCCCGGTCCTGCCCACCAGCTCAGTTTTATCTGGTTAGCCGCGCCCCCTCGGCCCGTCCCCCTTGGTTGGCTGAGTCCTGGAGATTGAGGTCCCCCGTCGCACGGTGCTAGTTGTGACTGGGGACCAACACACCTCTTTGGACCCCGTATCCCGGAGGGGCGGGCGGGCCAAGTGGCTGGTCGCCTCGGGCCGGGGGCCCGGGGCTCTTCCCAGTGCCCGCTGGCCCGGCCGGCCGGGGTTAAGGGGTGGGCGGACCTGGATCCCGGTCGGGGTGGGATCCAGCACCGCTTGGCTCCTCAGTCTCGCGTCCTCCCGTCCGCGAGGACTCGGGCGTCCACCCAATAGGGCCCCTCTGTGGTTGGGCGCCCGAGGAGTGAAAGCCAGGTGCACTACATGGCAATCACAAACAAAATATACACCTGTTCCCTCTAGCAGGGAACAGACCAGTCGAAACGAGTCTTCCAGTCCTGATGAGCACAAAAGGAGGGAGAAGTATTTACTCGCCAACACCATTTCAAAGAAAGGAAGCATGCGACAGGCTCAGTGTGGTGTTGAGGTCTCAAAAGCTTAGTTGGAGACTGTGGCGTGGAGGTTGAATTGAAAACTACAGATGACTCGAGGGGGGCGATTGAAGCTATTGAACTAAAATACACTACGGAATGGAAGCTGCAGACGAACAGTCACGATGAATAGAGAAGTTCTTCCCCACAACACTAAAAACTTCTCTAAAGACATCATAAGCTGCTATGAAAGATATGTCGGACACTGACATTGTGGATGGCCTGGCAGAGTGGGGAGTTGTAGAGGCGCGTAGAGTCACGATTAGGAATGGCCAAAAAATAACTAACTGAAAATTTCATGTTAGCATTTCGCGCGACTGATCTCCCTGAGTTCATCAACGTCTGGGACGTCCGAATGAAAGTCCGTGTATTTGTTCCCAACCCGATGAGATGTTCCCGGTGTTCCCGTTTTGTTCATACTTCTCAGCACAAGAAATCGTGAAACATGTGGAAGATGCGGTTCAACGTAGCGTATCGGAAACAAATGCGAAGCGGAGAGTCCAAACTGTTCTAACTCTGGCCTCAGCCAAAAGCCCCACACTGCTTATGGCCGTTCTTGCCCCATTTTTTTCTGAAATAGAAGGACAATTGTAATTAAATTTTCCAAGATTATATTTCGGGAGGTGGGTGAATTTTACGATGCAACCCACCCAAAGGTGTCGTACGCAACAAAACCATAACGTAACTCCACACAACATACTCGCAAGAAAACTCTGGTAACCCCCGAACACGTCGAGCTCGACATGGCCTTTGAGCTGATTGCCAAGCTGACGACTCTGCTGCGGTCTTTTGGAGTGCACCTGCAGTCACATGAGAGGCAAGGTTACCCAGCCCAACACGACGATGCGATAGAGGTCCCACCCTTCACGAAGGAATCCCTAATTCGTCCATTTGAGGCCCCTTCTCAATCAATACCTTTTTACCCATTGATCTCAGAGTACATGCATGAAAAATGGCAAGGTAGCTGGGGTGCCCTGAGCATCAACAAGCTCCGAGAAATCAAACCACGAATAGGCTACTGGCCCTCGTCTTCCAGGAATGTGCGAGCGGAGGAGGTAGCGTTAGCAATACTACGAATCTGGCACACCTACGCCGCACACCGCCACCTCATAAATGAAGACGAGCAAGTTATGGGCGCTATGTTCTATTCTATTATGGGTGCTAAATGATCTACCACAGTCCATGCGCCCTAAAACCTTAATCGCACACACACGCCTGAGGGTGAGAAGTGGACTCTGGTTCAAAGGTCCAAGAGGCCTTCTCGATTCCTTCCACCGAATCCGGACCTCTGCGCATCTACCCGGTCACAAACCCCCAGGTCCCCTCATACCCAGGGGCGTCGCCACCGGGGGCAGAGGGGGCAATTGCCCCCTGCCGTGAGACTGGGGGGTGCGCCCCCTGAAATTTGAGGAGGCCCCCAGGACGAAAAGGAGGCCCTTAGGACAAAAAGGAGGCCCCCAGGACGAAAAGAAGGTACCTCAGGACGAAATGGAGCCCCCCCCTTGACGAAAAGAAGGCCTTCGGGACGAAAAAGAGGCCCCAGGACAAAAAGAAGGTACGGCAGGACGAAAAGGAGGCCCCCAGGACGAAAAGGAGGCCCTCCGGGACTAAAAGGAGGCCCCCAGGACGAAAAGAAGGCCTCCAGGATGGAAAAGACGCCCTCCAGGACGAGAAGGAGGCCCTCCAGGACGAAAAGGAGGCCCTCCAGGACGAAAAGAGGCCCTCCAGGAAGAAAAGGAGGTCCCCAAGACGAAAAAGAGATTATACAAATTAGGGGCCTCCAGGAGGAGGCCCCTAATTTGTAAAAAGAAGCCACCTAGGAGAGGGTAGGAGGCCCGAGAAATCAAGCGAGTGCCAAATATTGACACAGAGGCCCCAGGACGAAAAGGAGGTCACCATGATGAAAAGAAGGTCACCATGATGAAAAGGAGGCCCCCAGGACGAAAAGGAGGCCCTCCAGGACGAAAAGGAAGCCATCCAGGACGAGAAGGAGGCCCTCCAGCCCTCAGTTTCCCATTCCCAGGGGCGTCGCCACCGGGGGGCAGAGGGGGAAATTGCCCCCTGGCGTGGGACTGCCCCCCCCCCCCCCTGAAATTTGGGGAGGCCCCAAGGACAAAAAGGAGGCCCCCAGGACGAAAACGAAACCCCGAGGACGAAAAGAAGGTACCTCAGGACGAAATGGAGGCCCCCCATGACGAAAAGGAGGCCCTCCAGGACTAAAAGGAGGCCCCCAGGACGGAAACGAAACCCCCAGGACGAAAAGGAGGCCCTCGGGACGAAAAGGAGGCCCCAGGACAAAAAGAAGGTACGTCAGGACGAAAAGGAGGACCCCAGGACGAAAAGAAGGCCGCCAGGATGGAAAGGAGGCCCTCCAGGACGAAAAGGAGGCCCTCCAGGACGAAAAGAGGCCCTCCAGGATGAAAAGGAGGCCCCCAAGACGAAAAAGAGATAATACAAATTAGGGGCCTCCAGGAGGAGGCCCCTAATTTGTAAAAAGAACACCTAGGAGAGGGTAGGAGGCCCGAGAAATCAAGCGAGTGCCAAATATTGACACAGAGGCCCCAGGACGAAAAGGAGGTCACCATGATGAAAAGAAGGTCACCATGATGAAAAGGAGGCCCCCAGGACGAAAAGGAGGCCCTCTAGGACGAAAAGGAGGCCCTCCAGGACAAAAAGGAGGCCCTCCAGCCCTCAGTTTCCCATTCCCGAACCATACTAAGGGCCTAAAAAGAATAGGAGGCCCTAACACAATGGAGGCCCCGTTTCGGGGAGCAGGAGGCCCCCTTTCGATCTCGCCCCCCCTGGAAGAATTTCGTGGCGACGCCACTGCTCATACCACGATACATCCGCGCTCCAATCTTCTCTCCCCCACCCCGCACGCCCCATCACCACCTTCAAGTCCATCTTCGCCACCTCTTCCCTACCTGAACCCTCTCCCTTTCCCGTGTGTCAGGCTTCATCCCCACCCTCGATTTCCACTTCCGCACCTACATCCCCACCCCAAGCCCACCAATGACCAATCCAAATATCCGATGTCACCCTGCACTACCAGGAAGCCGAGAGACGGGCCCGCGAATAAAAAAAGAGCGGGACTCGCTCAGATGGAGAGGGCCCGCGAGAAGAGCCACCAGGGAGCCCAGCAGGCGCCAATACGGAGGCCGGCCACCCCGTCGCCACGACGGCGAGTGGAGGGACCGGCCCCATCTGTCAATGAGATGGGCCCTCCCCCGACCCCACCCCGGCTGGGGCCCCAGAAGCTAAGCATGCCACCGTCAGACTCTCCACCCGGGGAGGAGTCAGCCCGCTCTCGCCCGAGGACTCGGTCCCTTGGGCCAAGTCGACGCGAAACTTGCGGGTAGCTGGCGGTTCCCTCTCTGAGGCGGAGGACGGAGCCCAAACTTTAATAGCGAGTTAATTTTGTGTCATGATCACTCCTAGCTTCCGCACTATGGTAAACTATAGTCCATCACGGCACTTTGCCTTTTAATCTGTTTTGGTAACTAACCCGATTACTCTATTCGTTTTACAATGGAACTGGAGGGGGATTCGTTCGAATATGGCGGAGCTGGAAGTATTTCTAAGCACACTGTGTCCAACTGCAATATGCCTTCAAGAGACGAAGATACCTCTTAACTCTTAATTTCGACTCAAAGGCTACTCGGTGCTTACCAAAAACATGCTATCGGTTACATTCGCACATGGAAGTGATGCTCACAGTGAGCCATACATATGTGCGCAGGTAGCCTCTTCGCACCCACCCGTGCGAGGAGGTTGCCTTCAACACTCCTCACAAGCCGTTGCTGCTAGAGTTAGCTGTGGTCGCCTCACAATTACCTTGTGCTCCGTGTATCTGTCGGCGGAAATTACGTTCCCTTTCATGGAGCTGAGACGGCTGATTCTGGAACTCCCTCCTCATATTATACTTTTTGGCGACTTTAACGCACATCATGTCGCTTGGGGATGTAACCCCACCAACCAGCGAGGTCGTCCCAACGCTCATTAAAACTCATTCCATACGTTTTAATAAAGACATAAAGACATAAAGACATAAAAGATTAGTGCAACTCTGAGCCACAAGGGCCCTTCTTGGTTGCACTCTGTACACTGAACCAGTTGCCCACCAAATCTGCCAATCAGCCCTCCCTGTAATACTGAAAAGCAAGCCCTCTATTCTTATAATGATTGTCTATGCTGTTTTTAAAGATGTTCAATGTGCTGCTACTGACGATGTTTTCTGGCAGCTGGTTCCAGTGTTCCACTACCCTGTTGGTGAAGAAAGTTTGCCTTAACCTTGTTCTGCTGTGGTTAATTTTAATTTTGAATTTATGACCTCTAATTGCATCGTTTCTGTTAAATTCAAACATTTCCCCAAGGTATCCCCTCTCCACACCATTGACAAATTTAAAGACCTCGATGAGATCTCCTCTCAGCCTTCTATATCTAAGTGAAAACATATTCAATTTCTTCAATCTTTCCTCATATGCCAGGTTGCTTATGCCATTAACCATTTTTGTAGCCCTTTTTTTTTTTTTTTAAAAATTTTTATTTTTTTTTTAATAGCCAAACTTATTTTTTTTTTTTTATATTTTATCTGTGTTTTAACATGTAAAATTTTTCTTTCTTTTTCCCTCCCTTCTGTTTGTTATATTTTTTTTTTTTTCCCCTCCCGTTCTTTGTGCCTTCTTCCTGGCTTCCTTGGTTTGTTCTGTTGCCCCCAATTTTGTGTTTAGAATAACCCCTAAATCCCTCTCCCTTTGAGTCACTGATAGCACTTGGCCACCCATCAAGTATGGGCCTTCATATGCTGCTTACCTACATGCATGATTTTGCACTTATCAAAGTTAAATTTCATTTGCCATTCTTCGGACCCTCAAAAGCTCAACTAAGTCTTTTTGCCTCCTTTATTGCCCTAAAGACCTTCAAATCATCTGCAAATTTCAAAACTTTTCTTGTTTCTTTTTTTTTTTTTTTTATAAATAAAAAAAAAAAATAATACTTTTTTTTTCCCCTCCCCCCGGCCCCTACCAAAATTTTTTTTTTTTTTTTTTTTTTTTTTTTTTTATTTTTCTTTTTTTTTTTTTTTAAAAACACAACACACTCTATTTTTTTAAATTTCCTTCCTTAAATAAGATTGAAAGGGTTTTTATTAATTTTTTTTTGGTTTTTTTTTTTAAAAACTTTTTAAAAAAAAAAAAATTTTTATTAAACATTTTTTTTTTTTTAAATTATTTTTTGGTGAAGTAGAAAAAATTCAAAGAGGTTGGTGAGACACGATCGTCCTTTTCTAAATCCTTGTTGAGTATCTTGAATCAATCTGCTACCTTCCAGATAACTAACTATTCTATCCTTGATAATTGATTCGAGTACCTTGCAGACTAGGGATGTGAGACTTATTGGCCTATAGTTTTCAACTTTCCCTCTTTTTCCTTTCTTGAAAATAGGAACTACATTTGCCCTTTTCCAATCGGTTGGAATTTCATTATGTGAAACTGATCTACAAAATATTATACTAAGTGGAAATGCCAGTTCCTTTTCAGTTTCCCGCAACACCCTAGCATGAATATCATCAGGTCCTGCTGCCTTATTTGGCTTTATTTTCCTGATATGATTGTAAACAACATCACTACCAATGAAATCAACATCATTTGTCAGATCCCATGTAACTGAACTATGGTGTACGGTCGGCAGATTGGTCATATCTTCCAATGTAAACACTGATTTGAACTGCTTGCTCAGCTCCTCAACCATCTCACTATCCTCACCCAATGTAGTCCCGTTTACTTCCAGTGGACCAATTGTACTAGAAACTTTACTCAGCTTGTAGAAACTAAAGAACTTTTTACTGTCCCCATTACAGTTTCTAGCTAAATCCAGTTCCTTTGCTCGCTTTGCTGCTCTGGTTTTTTGCTTCACAGTGTCTCTAGCTTTTCGATACGCCTTTAGATTAATGACATTTGAGGCTTCTTTAAAAACTCTAAATGCAGTTTTCTTAGCCCTAATTGCTTTTATCACGTCTGGTGTAAGCCATGCTGGCTTTCCTACCCTTCTTTTGCGTCTTTGCTTTTGGGGGACATGTCTAATCTGAGTTTCCTTTAGGTAAGATTTGAACTTTTCCCACATTTCACAGGCATTTAAATTGGAGAATTCTTCTTCCCATCTGATGGCACTTAAAGCCGCTCTCATGCCGTTAAAGTCTGCTCTGTTGAAATTTGGAACCTTTACCAAATTATCCTTGATAATTTCCCCTACATGTGCCTTGAATCTAACTATGTTATGGTCACTTTTTCCCAGAGTTTCGCCTACAGTCAAGTCTTGAACCAAGTCACTTAAATCCGAGAATACAAGGTCCAAGAATGAACCATGCCTGGTAGGTTCCGATACAAACTGGTGTAAGAACAGGTCCTCTTCAAGGCATTTCCTGAACATTTTGCATGATGGGGAGCCAACACCAGCATTTTCATAACCTTTTAGATTAAAGTCACCGAGAATAAGGCACTTCCTCTTAAAGTTTCTACTGATTTCCTCACAAATCACCTTGTCAAGCTCCAGTTGCTGAGAATGTGGCAGGGTTCCTGATCGGTAGAAAGCTCCTATCCTAAGAGTATTGCTGTTGCCTTTTCCCACAGTGACATCAAGCCAAATGGACTCCACAGACACATTTTTATCCCCACCTGCTACTTTTTGAGAACTGAATAAGCTATTCACATAGAGCATTACACCACCCCCTTTCATTGCTGGACCCCTATTGCACGAAAACATATTGTATCCCTGGATCTCATAGTCCTGTAAGTTATCTCCAAAATATCCTTCACTGACCCATGCCTCCGTAATGCAAACAAAATCCGGTTCCTCCTCAGCAACATAACACTTGAACTCATCAAATTTGGAACGGATACTCTGAGCATTAAACATCATACACTTAACAAATGCTCCATAACCACCTTTGGCTTTTTCATATTGAGGAGTTCTTTTATCACTAGATGAACTATAACTCTGTCCCCTTGAGTTGCTGCTGTCCCTATTTGCAGACTTTGAGGTTCTATTACCTTGGCTGACACTATTGGAATATTCCTGAGTTGGCAATGCAATTTCATCCCTCCCCACCCCATTTCCTAGTTTCCCTGAAGGACATGCTCATATACTTTGCCTAACACATGGACCCCCTTCTCAGAAAAATGCAGGCCATCCCTCTGATAGAGGTCCCACGATGCATAAAACCTGCTCCACTCGTCTACAAATGTAAAACCTAGCTCCTGGCAGAGCTTTCCTACCCTGGTGTTAGCTGCCAGTGCCCTAGAGCTCCACTCAGGGGAGGCTCTAGCCCTAGGCAAAATTCCTGTTACAAGCACTCTATTGGTACCCTTCAGGGTGGCCAGAAGGGCCCTGTACTCCCGCAGAAGCTCCTCGCTCCTAGTATGACCTATGTTATTTACCCCTACATGCACTATGACTGTGTTAAACTGGTGATCACTGGTGACCTGTGCCACCGCAGGTACCAGGTCCTTCACCTTGGCACCAGGCCTGGTGATGCACCTCCTGTCCCTCCTACCTTTACAAAATACCCGCTCTAAATGATGCACACGAGAGTCTCCTATGACCAGCACTGACTCCTTACTATTGCTATCCTGGGGGCAGTCATCCAATGCCTGGAACATATTTGTTGTTACTATGCCTGCCCGCTGGGCCGGTCGGCTACACTTCCTCCCGCTCCTACCACCTGCCACCTGCCACTCACTGACCCTTTCCTTAGGTTCGCGTCTCCAAATCCTCCACCCCCTGACCTCATGCCACTTCCCCTCCTGTGACCTACCAGAACTACCCCTCCTCTGTTCACTATTAACACTATTAACACTCCCCTCTTGAGAGATCCCAGCCACCTCCACAGTAGGGGAAACCTCAGCTACCTGGTGGCCTGCGACCACCTGGGCATATGATGTCCCTGCTACGGATTGACCCCTTGTTGCTTTATCTTGCCTACCCTGTGCAACAAGGGCAGCCTTGAGGTTGGAAACCTCTGCCTTAAGGGTCCTAATTTCTTCCTCTAGTGCCTGCATCCTGGTCGAAACCATCCTAAGCGCTGCAGCTTATGCCTAGATTTAGATTCAAATTTACTTGCTAAATTAACTTGCTAAACCACCGATAAAAAAGCTAACTATCATTCACTATAAATCGCTACCTCCTATACTGTCAGTTAAATATCTGAGTGCCTCAAGAAAAGCAGAAACTATTAAACAATTGTTTGTTTTTTTGTTTTGTTTTCTTTTTAAATAAATTAAATAACTAAACAAGATGTCTAATCTAATTGTCTTCCACACAAGTAGACAACTATATAAATATCCCTTTGATATCACTTATGGCTAGACAGAAAAATGAACAGTCACACAGCACTGATGAATACCCCCAACTTACTACTAATTAAACTATCTTAAACTTCAACACCAAACACACTTGCTAAACAACCGACAAAAAAGCTAACTATCATTCACTATAAATCGCTACCTCCTATACTGTCAGTTAAATATCTGAGTGCCTCAAGAAAAGCAGAAACTATTAAACAATTGTTTGCTTTTTTGTTTTTTGTTTGTTTTTTAAATAAATTAAATAACTAAACAAGATGTCTAATCTAATTGTCTTCCACACAAGTAGACAACTATATAAATATCCCTTTTGATATCACTTATGGCTAGACAGAAAAATGAACAGTCGCACAGCACTTATGAATACCCCCAACTTACTACTAATTAAACTATCTTAAACTTCAACACCAAACACACTATGCACACCAAAAAATAAATAAAGTATGTTAGGATAGTATGAATGTTGTCTAATGTACTTATCAAATCTACACACTTGTAATATCTCCTACTACAGAAATCGAAGAGTCGAGAACACGCCGAAGCCACGAGGCCTCCCTTTGGCGCATACAAGATGGCGTCCTGCGGCGTCGCTAGGTTAATATAGTATAGTTTGCGTGCTACGAAAATGCTTATAAGATAAAACCTAATGAAATATAATAAGAGAAGTAATTGCTAAGCACCTATCCACAGCTTAGACAGCTTAGACTAATAATGACTAATCCCTCTGTCTTTTGTACACTGTTTCTGTCATTCATATCGCACTCCTTTCTGGTTCTACATCGGCGATTTATTTTAGCCTTACAACCTCCGATTTGACTGAATATTGTACCTGGTCAGTACATGATGATCCCCTTGGCAGCGACCATTTCCCCTTACTTATTGACTATGATGATCTGGTTGTACTTGGGTTGGGACCTCGGAGATGGAATTTTTTAAAAAGTTTATTGGTTGGTTTGTTATCGGTTTTATGACACTTCGACCGTTGAGTCATGTAGCGTCGCCAGTCTCTCGCCGATTGGTCGCAGGTGAAGAGTAGCGACAGGTGAGATTGGAACCCACAATCTTTTGATTGTGAGACGGGCGACTTACCCCTAGGCTACTCGTCCCCAAAAAGCTGACTAGGAGAAGTTCCAGAGAAAGGTGGAAGTCTCGATTGGAGAGGACGTGGACAGTGCCACGTCTTCAGTGGAACAGTTCTTCTCCCTACTTTTGCAGTCGGCTGAAGCATGTATACCGCGGACTTCTTGAGCCCGTCACTGCGCCCCAGTTCCGTGGTGGTCCGTGGCATTTGGGGATGCCATCCGTAAACAGGCCTTACAATTTTGTTTCAAACAAAAATAGTATCTCCGTGAACTTTAGACTATTAAGTTCATGGACGTACTATTCTACTCAAGACAATCTATAGCATCAATTCCCACTGAGACTTGAGTCTCTTGAAGAGGGGGACATCGGGTCCACTCGTCGAGCTCATCTGAGCTTGGAACGCTGCGGACAGGACCAGCTCCAGGATGTGGCGGCGATAGGCGAAGTAGAACAGCTCCCGACCCAGCTTCTGGTGAATGTGGGGGCAAGCCCCCGATCGCCTCCCCGTATTGGAGGCAGTCGTATCAAAGCACATCTCGATGACTCTCTCCGAGATCTCCCACTCCTCCAGGGCTGTGACGACGGTGGTAATGGTTGGAGAAGTAAATCTCACACAAACTATTTGATGCCATCTGTGGGATGCATTTGTATATATATATATATATATATATATATATATATATATATATATATATATATATATATATATATATGTATTAGGGTGGTCCCTATTTTTCAATTTTTGAAAAGTTTGCCGGGCACCCCTCAAAAACGTTCCTTTGGATGTAGAAACAGCGTGGCTAAAATGTTATCCAAATTGAATGTTGTTTACTGGTGGCGCCAGGTGTCCAAAGTTTATCCCCTATGGGGTTCACTATTAATTAATGATAATAATACTGTCTTCATTTGTGGATAAGTGGACGACGGAATTTCGTTAACCATGCATATTTTCTCTCCCACGGATGGCATCAAGTAGTTTGTGTGAGATTTACTTCTCCAACCATTACCGGGAACAAGCTCCCCTCCAAGAGAGAGGTTATTCAAGTTTTCTTCTACCTTCACAATGAAGAGAAGAAGACCGTTCGTGAACCAGCTCCGGGAGCAGTTGGCGCTGCTCTCCCTTCTGGGATAAAGCCAGAATTCCTGTGTGTCTAAAGAAACACCTCAACGCGAAGCTGGAGGCGGTCCTCAACTCGTGGAGATCTCCCAGGAAGAAGGAGTCCGCGGTCCAGCGTCAGTGAGAGAAGGATTTCGAGGATGACCTGGACGACCTCTTCGATATGGTTCACCAGGATGCTCTGCACATGATAACCATTGACGAGGACAAACAGTTCCGGCTGGCGCAGCGGGAGAAAGGACGGAGGGGATTAATGGCCGGTGTGGACACGGTCCTGGGTAGAAAGGAGGCCTGAGCACGGAAGAGAAAGGACCTCGAGGAGCAGCGCCGTCAGCGGAGCAAAGAGAAGGATGGAGAGCCATCAATGTCTGCCTTGGCATCAGCAAACAGCAACACCACCTCCCCTGGGGCTTCAGAAGCGGAAGAGATGCCAGGCCCTTCTGGATATGTGCCGCCGCCAAAGAGAGCTCGACAAAATATCATGTCCCCCGGATTGGCCTCAGCTCTGGATCGCACTAAGAAGTCTATTAGGAAGGCTGCCTTCGTGGTTTCGGAAGCCGCGAAGAGTATCGGTGTTGATGTCGCCGACTTTAACATTAATCGGACATCCAACTCTCGAGGTCGCAAGAGCAACAGAAGCCATTATGCAGAGGAGCTCACCACCAAACAACATGAGGACAGGCTCCCAATCGTTGTGGCTGGAGAGGGTACGGAGAAACTGATTGGGAGTTCCCAAGCTGTCTGGAGGAGGGACGGGGGAGAACCAGGCCTCCGCCTTCGTCACAGCCCTGGAGGAGTGGGAGATCTCGGAGAGAGTCATCGGGATGTGCTTTGATACGACTGCCTCCAATACGGGGAGGCGATCGGGGGCTTGCTCCCACATTCACCAGAAGCTGGGTCGGGAGCTGTTCTACTTCGCTTATCGCCACCACATCCTGGAGCTGGTCATGTCCGCAGCGTTCCAAGCTCAGATGAGCTCGACGAGTGGACCCGATGCCCCCCTCTTCAAGAGACTCAAGTCTCAGTGGGAATTGATCGACAAGACAGCCTGCAAAGCAGCGCCCGAGGATGATGAGAGCCTTCGCCACACCTGCCCCCAGACCTGATCCTGATCCATTTGGCACCTCCCAGCTGACCAATCGCCACCCCTGAGACGACTACAGGGAGTTCCTGGAGCTCGCCCTCATTTTCCTGGGGGAAGCTCCCCCACGAGGTGTTCGGTTCATGGCACCCGGAGCGTACCATTATGCTCGCGGGCTATCCAAGGCCATCTACAGCATCAAGATCTGGCTGTTCCGAGCATAAATCCAGCTCACGGCTCGTGAAGAGCGAGGGATGAGAGAGGTGGCTCTCTTCGTCATGACGGTCTACCTGGAAGCTTGGTTCCCCAGCTCTATTCCGAAGGAGGCTCCTTGTCGAGATCTGGCCCTGATGAAGTTTGATTCAATACGCCGGGGTTAACCCAGCGATCTCAAAAGCCACTTCGGAGAAGTTCTATCATCAACTCTGGTACCTGTCAGAGGACCTGGCGGCTCTGGCCTTTTTTGACACCGTGGTCCTGCTTTCAGAGGATGGCTATCATGGCCGCGATGGAAAAGGAGGGCCATGAAGATCACGTGAAGAGACCACTGCTCGATCTACGCGACCTCCAGCAGAGGATGCTCTGCCCTTCGTCTCCATGAGGACCAAGGAGTCTCTTAAAACGTTTGGTCTGGATGATGATGGCCTGGGGATCGATCCGGCCACATGGCAAGAGAAGGGATCCTTCCAAGGAACAGCCCGGAAGTTATCTCCATTGTCCGTGACCAACGACACCACATAGAGAGAGAGAAAAGAGAGAGAGAGAGAGAGAGAGAGAGAGAGAGAGAGAGAGAGAGAGAGAGAGAGAGAGAAGTCGCGCAGATTCAAGGGTACAGCAAGCTCCTGACCAAGGGGGATCAGCTCCAGTTTTTGCTTCAGGACGTCTCCGAACATCGAGCTGCGCTCCCCGACATCCGGAATGCTACTCTTGTCCGGAACAGGCGACAATGAGTGGGATTGGCACCATGAAACCTCTGCCTTCGAACAGCTAATACTCGGTTTAGACCGAGGGGCCTACACTACCAGGGCACCCCAACTGCAAATGAGTTGGGGGACCGGGCGCCACCAGTAAATATTGACGTATTGAAATGAAATTTGAAGAAATCTTGGAAATCTAAAGCATATAGACAAGTAAAATGTGCACATGGTGTCAATGCACCACCTGCAGATTTGACCGTGGGAATGTCCTATTGCTCAACACTGAAGAACAACATCGGAGAGGTTCTGGAAGACTCGAACAGGAAATGAATGGAACAGCCGGCAGATATTTGAGGAGATATGTGCTTATGGGCTGCTTACGGACTGATCCTCTCTTCAAATAATACTCTGGGTTTGTTGTGCCTTGATTAATTCTCACCTTGTCCTCGAACAGCAGTGAGCACTTTGTGCTGTAATGCATGGTTCAGCTCCTGCAGCTGCTTAACATCATAAAGACATAAAGACATAAAAGATTAGTGCAACTCTGAGCCACAAGGGCCCTTCTTGGTTGCACTCTGTACACTGAACCAGTTGCCCACCAAATCTGCCAATCAGCCCTCCCTGTAATACTGAAAAGCAAGCCCTCTATTCTTATAATGATTGTCTATGCTGTTTTTAAAGATGTTCAATGTGCTGCTACTGACGATGTTTTCTGGCAGCTGGTTCCAGTGTTCCACTACACTGTTGGTGAAGAAAGTTTGCCTTAACCTTGTTCTGCTGTGGTTAATTTTAATTTTGAATTCATGACCTCTAATTGCATCATTTCTGTTAAATTCAAACATTTCCCCAAGGTATCCCCTCTCCAGACCATTGACAAATTTAAAGACCTCGATGAGATCTCCTCTCAGCCTTCTACATCTAAGTGAAAACATATTCAATTTCTTCAATCTTTCCTCATATGCCAGGTTGCTTATGCCATTAACCATTTTTGTAGCCCACTTTTGTACTCTCTCTAAAAGCCAACAATCTTTTTCATAGCTAGGAGACCAAGATTGGATGCAGTATTCCAAATGTGGCCTGACGTATGCACAGTAAAGCTTCCTGATCACTTCCTCACTTCTGTATGATACATTCCTATTTATTGCCCCGAGCATTCTCAGTGCCTTCTTCCTGGCTTCCTTGGTCTGTTCTGATGCCCCCAGTTTTGTGTTTAGAATAACACCAAAATCCTTCTCCTGTTGAGTCACTGATAGCACTTGGCCACCCATCAAGTATGGAGCCTTCATATGCTGCTTACCTACATGCATGATTTTGCACTTATCAAAGTTAAATTTCATTTGCCATTCTTCGGACCACTTCACAAGTTCGTCCAAGTCTTTTTGCAGCGAGATATGCTCATCCTGACCTGTTATTGCCCTAAAGACCTTCAAATCATCTGCAAATTTCAAAACTTTACTGCTTAGGCCACTTTCAATGTTATTTACAAATATAATGAACAGTATTGGCCCTAGTACTGATCCCCCGGGGACTCCACTAAGAACATTTTGCCATGATGACTTTGTACCATTTAGCATCACTCTTTGCTGTCTATCTGAAAGCCACAACTCTATCCATTTTAAGATGCTACCTGCAATACCATGGGACTGAAGCTGTATCATTAACCGTTTATGGGGTACCTTGTCAAAGGCCTTACTAAAGGCAAGATATGCTACATCAACCTGATTTCCCTGATCAAATTGTTCTGTGGCGAAGTTCAAAAAGTCCAAGAGGTTTCTGAGACACGATCGTCCTTTTCTAAATCCATGTTGAGTATCTTGAATCAATCTGCTACCTTCCAGATAACTAACTATTCTATCCTTGATAATTGATTCGAGTACCTTGCAGACTAGGGATGTGAGACTTATTGGCCTATAGTTTTCAACTTTCCCTCTTTCTCCTTTCTTGAAAATAGGAACTACATTTGCCCTTTTCCAATCGGTTGGAATTTCATTATGTGAAACTGATCTACAAAATATTATACTAAGTGGAAATGCCAGTTCCTTTTCAGTTTCCCGCAACACCCTAGCATAAATATCATCAGGTCCTGCTGCCTTATTTGGCTTTATTTTCCTGATATGATTGTAAACAACATCACTACCAATGAAATCAACATCATTTGTCCGATCCCATGTAACTGAACTATGGTGTACGGTCGACAGATTGGTCATATCTTCCAATGTAAACACTGATTTGAACTGCTTGCTCAGCTCCTCAACCATCTCACTATCCTCACCCAATGTAGTCCCGCTTACTTCCAGTGGACCAATTGTGCTAGAAACTTTACTCAGCATCCTGCAGGGACGCCTTGCTGTTCTCGAGAAGGGTGACCTGCTTCAGCTGAGTAGCCTCCTCATTCTGCTTTGCCATCTCTTTCTGCAGGAGTCTGAACTGCTTGTACCTATCATATATTGATTACTTGAGTTTAAAGATGAGCCGACTGGGGGATCATTTCGCGCCCAGTACCTATTAGAAACACACCATTAATAATAGCATTGCGATAAAAGATCAAGTATCACTTGATGATATTGGATCGTGGGAATGGAAACGTCCAGGAGAAATTACTATTACATGGGAAAGTAATCAAACATCCTTCCTCACAACAGTACAAATGCTATAGATTGTCTTGAGTAGAATAGTACGTCCATGAACTTAATAGTCTAAAGTTCACGGAGATACTATTTTTGTTTGAAACAAAATTGTAAGGCCTGTTTACGGATGGCATCCCCAAATGCCACGGACCACCACGAAACTGGGGCGCAGTGACGGGCTCAAGAAGTCCGCGGTATACATGCTTCAGCCGACTGCAAAAGTAAGGAGAAGAACTGTTCCACTGAAGACGTGGCACTGTCCACGTCCTCTCCAATCGAGACTTCCACCTTTGTCTGGAAATTCTCCTAGTCAGCCTTTTGGGGGAGGAGTAGCCTAGGGGTAAGTCCCCCGTCTCACAATCAAAAGGTTGTGGGTTCCAATCTCACCTGTCACTACTCTTCCGACCAATCGGCGAGAGACTGGCGACGCTACATGACTCAACGGTCGAAGTGTCATAAAACCAATAACCAACCAACCAATAAACTTTTTAAAAATTCCATCTCCGAGGTCTCGACCCAAGTACAACCAGATCATCATAGTCAATAAGTAAGGGGAAATGGTCGCTGCCAAGGGGATCTTCATGCACTGACCAGGTACAATCTTCAGTCAAATCGGAGGTTGCAAGGCTAAAATCAATCGCCGATGTAGAACCAGAAGGAAGTGCGATATGAATGACAGAACCATTGTACAAAAGACAGAGGGATTAGTCATTAGTAAAACGTATGGAATGAGTTTTAATGAGCGATGGGACGACCTCGCGGGTTGGTGGGGTTACATCCCCAAGCGACATGATGTGCGTTAAAGTCGCCAAAAAGTATAATATGAGGAGGGAGTTCCAGAATCAGCCGTCTCAGCTCCATGAAAGGGAACGTAATTTCCGCCGGCAGATACACGGAGCACAAGGTAATCGTGAGGCGACCACAGCTAACTCTAGCAGCAACAGCTTGTGAGGAGTGTTGAAGGCAACCTCCTCGCACGGGTGGGTGCGAAGAGGTTACCTGCGAACATATGTATGGCTCACGGTGAGCATCACTTCCATGTGCGACTGTAACCGATAGCATGTTTTTGGTAAGCACCGAGTAGCCTTTGAGTCGAAATGAAGAGTTAAGAGATATCTTCGTCTCTTGAAGGCATATTGTAGTTGGACACAGTGTGCTTAGAAATACTTCCAGCTCCGCCATATTCGAACGAATCCCCCTGCAGTTCCATTGTAAAACGAATAGAGTAATCTGGTTAGTTACCAAAGCAGATTAAAAGGCAAAGTGCCGTGATGGACTAGAGTTTACCAGAGTGCGGAAGCTAGGAGTCATCATGACATACAATGAACTCGCCATTAAAGTTTGGGCTCCGTCCTCCGCCTCAGAGAAGGAACCGCCAGCTACCCGTAAGTTTCACGTCGACTTGGCCCAAGGGACCGAGTCCTCGGGCGAGAGCGGGCTGACTCCTCCCCGGGTGGAGAGTCTGACGGTGGCATGCTTAGCTTCTGGTGCCCCAACCGGGGTGGGGGCGGGGGAGGGCCCATCTCATTGACAGATGGGGCCGGTCCCTCCACTCGCCGTCGTGGCGACGGGGTGACCGGCCTCCGTATTGGCGCCTGCTGAGCTCCCTGGTAGCTCTTCTCGCGGGCCCTCTCCATCTGAGCGAGTCCCGCTCAGCGAGTCCCGCTCTCTCGGTTTCCTGGTAGTGCAGGGTGACATCGGATATTTTGATTGGTCGTTGGTGGTCTTGGGGTGGCGATGCAGGTGCGGAAGTGTAAATCGAGAGTGGGGATGAAGCCTGACACACGGGAAAGGGAGAGGGTTCAGGTAGGGAAGAGGTGGCGAGGATGGATTTGGAGGTGGTGATGGGGCGTTCGGGGTGGGGGAGAGAAGATTGGGGCGCGGATGGATCGTGGTATGAGCAGTGGCGTCGCCACGAAATTCTTCCAGGGAGGGGGGGAGATCGAATGGGGGCCTCCTGCTCCCCGAAAAGGGGCCTCCATTGTGTTAGGGCCTCCTATTCTTTTTAGGCCCTTAGTATGGTTCGGGAATGGGAAACTGAGGGCTGGAGGGCCTCCTTTTCGTCCTGGAGGGCCTCCTTTTCGTCCTGGAGGGTCTCCTTTTCGTTCTGGGGGCTCCTTTACATCATGGTGACCTCCTTTTCGTCCTGGGGCCTCTGTGTCCATATTTGGCACTCGCTTGATTTCACGGGCCTCCTACCCTCCCCTAGGTGACTTCTTTTTACAAATTGAATTTGTATAATCTCTTTTTCGTCTTGGGGGCCTCCTTTTCATCCTGGAGGGCCTCCTTTCGTCCTGGAGGGCCTGCTTTTCGTCCTGGAGGGCCTCTTTTCCATCCTGGGGGCCTCCTTTTCGTCCTGGAGGCCTCCTTTTAGTCCCGGAGGGCCTGCTTTTCGTCCTGGGGGCCTCCTTCTCGTCCTGACATACCTTATTTTTGTCCTGGGGCCTCTTTTTCGCCCCGAGGGCCTCCTTTTCGTCCTGGGGGTTTCGTTTTCGTCCTGGGGGCCTCCTTTTAGTCCTGGAGGGCCTTCTTTTCGTCATGGGGGGCCTCCATTTCGTCCTGGGGTACCTTCTTTTCGTCCTGGGGGACTCTTTTTCGTCCTAAGTGCCTCCTTTTCGTCCTGAGGGTTTCGTTTTCGTCCTGGGGGCCTCCTCAAATTTCAGGGGGGGGGCAGTCTCACGGCAGGGGGCAATTGCCCCCTCTGCCCCCCCCCGTGGCGACGCCCCTGGGTATGAGGGGACTTGGGTGTTGGTGATGAGGTAGATGCGCAGAGGTCCGGATTGGGTGGAAGGAATCGAGAAGGCCTCTTGGACCTTTGAACCAGAGTCCACTTGTCACCCCAGCCGTGTGTGTGTGCGATTAAGGTTTTAGGGCGCATGGACCGTGGTAGATCATTTAGCACCCATAATAGAATAGAACATAGCGCCCATAACTTGCTTGTCTTCATTTATGAGGTGGCAGTGTGTGGCGTAGGTGTGCCAGATTCGTAGTCTTGCTAACGCTACCTCCTCCGCTCGCACTTTCCTGGAAGACGAGGGGCAGTGACCTATTCGTGGTTTGATTTCTCGGAGCTTGTTGATGCTCAGGGCGCCCCAGCTACCTTGCCATTTTTCATGCATGTACTCTCAGATCAATGGGTAAAAAGGCATTGATTGAGAAGTGGCCTCAAATGGACGAATTAGGGATTCCTTCGTGGAGGGTGGGACCTCTATCGCATCGTCGTGTTGGGCTGGGTAACCTTGCCTCTCATGTGACTGCAGGTGCACTCCAAAGGACTGCAGCAGAGTCATCAGCTTGGCAATCAGCTCAAAGGCCATGTCGAGCTCGACGTGTTCGGGGGTTACCAGAGTTTTCTTGCGAGTATGTTGTGTGGAGTTAGGTTATGCTTTTGTTGCGTACGACACCTTTGGGTGGGCTGCATCGTAAAATTCACGCACCTCCCGAAATGTAATCTTGGAAAATTTAATTACAATTGTCTTTCTATTTCAGAAAAAAAAATGGAGCAAGAACGGTCATAAGCAGTGTGGGGCTTTTGGCTGAGGCCAGAGTTAGTACAGTTTGGGCTCTCCGCTTCGCATTTGTTTCCGATACGCTACGTTGAACCGCATCTTCCACATGTTTCACGATTTCTTGTGCTGAGAAGTATGAACAAAACGGGAACACCGGGAACATCTCATCGGGTTGGGAACAAATGCACGGACTTTCATTCGGACGTCCCAGACGGTAATGAACTCAGGGAGATGAGTCGCGCGAAATGCTAATATGAAATTTTCAGTTCGTTATTTCTTGGCCATTCCTAATCGTGACTCTACGCGCCTCTACAACTCCCCACTCTGCCAGGCCATCCACAATGTCAGTGTCCGACATATCTTTCATAGCAGCTTATGATGTCTTTAGAGAAGTTTTTAGTGTTGTGGGGAAGAGCTTCTCTATTTATCGTGACTGTTCGCCTGCAGCTTCCATTCCGTAGTGCATTTTAGTTCAATAGCTTCAGTACGCCCTCCTCGAGTCATCTGTAGTTTTCAATTCAACCTCCAGGCCAGTCTCCAACTAAGCTTTTGAGACCTCAACACCACACTGAGCCTGTCGCATGCTTCCTTTCCTTGGTGTTAAAAAAAAGTTCCTTAAATGGTGTTGGCGAGTAAATACTTCTCCCTCCTTTTGTGTTCATAATGACTGGAAGACTATCGTTTTGACTGGTCTGTTCCCTACTAGAGGGAACAGGTGGATATTTTGTTTGTGATTGCCATGTAGTGCACCTGGTTTTCACTCCTCGGGCGCCCAAACACAGACGGGCCCTATTGGGTGGACGCCCGAGTCTCGCGGACGGGAGGACGCGAGATTCAGGAGCCAAGCGGTGCTGGATCCCACCCCGACCGGGATCCAGGTCCGCCCACCCCTTAACCCCGGCCGGCCGGGCCAGCGGGCACTGGGAAGAGCCCCGGGCCCCTGGCCAGAGGCGACCAGCCACCTGGCCCGCGTGAGGCCCCACGGGCCCGCCCGCCCCTCCGGGATACGGGGTCCAGAGGTGTTGGTCCCCCGTCACAACTAGCACCGTGCGACGGGGGACCCTTAATCTTCAGGACTCAGTCAACCAAGGGGGACGGGCCGAGGGGGCGCGGCTAACCAGATAAAACTGAGCTGGTGGGCAGGACCGGGGAAGTTGCCCGGCCTGCTCACAGTAGGGATAGCTGGTGTTGCAGGGCCAGGTGAAGGACATGGATGTTGGGATGAGATGGGGTTTGGAATGGGAGCGTATGGATGGAAGGACGAGTGAGGCACTCTTAGGCACTCGGCGACCATCATACTCAACGGTATGATGGTCGCTGAGTCATTGGGGCACTCAAACCCCACAATCGCGGAAAGGTAGTGCCTAGTCGGGGGGGGGGCGCCGGGGATAAGGCCAGTGCTACATAAGGAAAATTTGTCTGCATCTGCAATGTATGAACTGTTGCATTCTCCGCCCACGTGCATGTACCTCTCGCATGCCGCTTCTGTCATTCTTCACCGCTGCACTCACCAACCGCAATCCAATAAACACCACTGTCAAGCTTTCCGTGTATTTTTTATATAAACTGGAAAACGCATGTGTTACGCATGGCACACAGGCAAGGAGTAATCCAAATTACAGACATTGGACGCATGGCATAACAACACCCAAAAACACACCACACCGAAAATGTGGACAAACATCTGCGAAACGCCCACTACACCTATCAGGAGATTGGTTTCTAATCTGCTGATCAAGCTTTCTAATCCTAATCCAGTTTTTAAACTACACACTGAAGCAACGAGTCTGCTCATGAAACTATCTCCAGATGCGGTCCGCGCAGGACAGTAGGTTCCAACACTGGTACAACTCGTCCGCAGCCATAGCAATTTCGCACCGAAAGAATGTCGACTTGTCTTCATGGACCTTGACGTCTAGTACCCTGGAATGCTGCGAATGGCGGATTATTTTCTTCTTCTCTGGGTACTGATGTCGCAGATGATCAGCCGTCGCTACAGGTGTCAGCAACTGTTATCCGATAGAAGATATCCACTAACTCACTTGGAACTTCTGTCCATTTGTTCTGAATGTCAGGTTGTGTCCAATTCACCTCAACTTGCCTCGAAATACAATGAGGTGACACGACTATAATGGCGAGTCCTTCACCGTTTCATAACATATGGGGCCAAAATAGGTGACCCACCAACTTGCTATGGGCATGGGAATGTATTGCCGAGTGATCGGGGGCTTAGGGGCGCATCGACTGCAGTGGTCATGCAGCGTGCGCCGAGTGATCAATTCCGGAGTTAGAGTAATATGATAATGGAGGTAGATCTAGGGCTGTTTGGACAGGGCGGACGCAGAGGGAGAGCGGACGTGTCGACAGAGGAAATCTCTCCGGATCAGGAGGAATTGTGAAGCTTTTTTTTTGCGAATTCGCTATGTGAAACGATGCCATGGGTGTAAAATACAAAATGCCCGGTAAGGCAGCTACAGCGCCAGCCTTGGCGGAGTAAACGGAAACGATCATTTCACGACAAACTACATCATTCTGATCATCCATTATCAGCTTTCTCATATAATGAGATAAATCATGAACATACAATGTCAAGGATAACAGCCTCCTCATGTTCCGGCGACGGAGACGTCACCAGATGTAGACAGCTTCACTCCCGTAATGCTTAGCGAAGAATCTCCGCTGATGCAGCGGACAGGTACACCTCACAACTTGCAGTGGCGTGGTTGCCTATGTACCGACACGACATACAGCTATGCCTCCCTCACCTTCCACCACCGAAGACGCCGATATGCTGACGTCCAGTCCCTCTGCAACTTCTGGTTGATGGGGAAGTGTTACGTGAGCACCGCTCTTCAGAAGCCGCAGACAGCTGTTCGTTTTGTAATTCAGCCAGCAACGACGTCCACTCAGTTTGTTGACGTCCAATGTTCTTCCTCGACCATAAGTGAAGATGTTGAAATTTCCGTGTCGCAAGGATATACTGCTTCCCGGTTTCTAATCGTCACGATATCCAATGCCGTCGCAGCCACTCGTACTCGACAACTACAGGCCCCTTTTCCGATATCCAGGAGCCCGCTGTACCTACATCGCGTACAGTCAGTGTCTTGGCCTGAAATGGCGAGATCGTCTAACACTGACGAAGTTAACTTCCAACGGCCGAGATACACTCACTGAACTGCCAAAGATACCCTCCCCAGCTGACACGCGACTTTCCCCACACACCTGCGATGGCTGAGTTACCTGCAGCGGTGTGGAAAGCAGATATCATTTATCGACTTGAGACGACATACTGCTGTGGGAAACAGATAGTCGTTTTCAGTTCCCAGCGGCTAGGAAGCTGTCAGATCAACGTCGTAAAGAAGCACTCCTCGACTTGTGATGCAACAACTCAATGACGTCGAGAACGTGTGCATCTCCTACACTTGCAGTGACGAAGACGCCGCTCCGTCGACGACGAGGAGAGCTATATTTCTTCCAGCAACGAGAAGATAGCAGTACTGTTGTCACAGCAGCCCTCCCTTCGTTTATAACCAGCATTGATGTCGCAGAAAACTATCATCTTTGGTGTTTTCAACAGGTAGGAGATGCGCTGGCGAGTGTCCATCGGGAATTTCAGCAATGTGGACATCGCTCTACCGTCGTCACGAACAGCTACCCTCCCTCGGATTCCAGCAGCGAGGACGCAGGCACGCTGATGGAGATTTCTAAAGTCGTGTTGTCCAGCCGGTCGCTCGAAGAACGACGCACATGGTTGTCCGCACCGACATGAGCGAATCCCACATTCGGCTCCAGGAATCGACCACCGAATGTCCCACCGGCAGACTGCTCGAGCTGGAAAATTGAAGAAGAAGACCAGCAAATGCTATCTTAAGGAGCCGACCACTATCGAAATAGCTCTACTAAATAGGATATTCACCTCTGAAACGGATGGAAAGTACAAACAGTCCTACATTTTTACAAGTCCGCTACAACATACGCACACTTTGTGCAATTGGTATTTGAACGGTTTGCAATTGGCATAAACGATCAGCAGTGGCACTTACCTCGGTCACGATAATATACTTTACCAGGGAGGGCGGTGCGTCCATTTTGTGCAGCACCACGTCGTCTCATGTTCGTAATCTCGATCCTCCTCGAGTGATAACTGATACTGCTCATCGCGATGGTCTTCACCTTAATGCTGCCAGGTCCACCACTCACGGAATTTGATTATCTTAGGATAGAACTTCCTTCACATTCGTTGTTAAAGTCTTGGCCTAATCTATGCGTGCTTTGATACTTTTTCAATTAGCCGTCTTCCTCTTCTTGTTGCTATTCTTCTTCCTCTTTTGAATCTTCTTCCTCGTCTTGCAGTTCCGAACAGTATTCCTAGAGTAGGCCTTGACCATTCTTCCCACTGGTGTTTATTGACACTGCTTCACGTGCCTGGCTTGATTCTCTTCTTCGCGCCCGTCTTGATCCTCTTCCTTGTGTCCTATTCATCCTCTTCTTGTCTCATGTTGCTCCTCTTCCTCGCGCAGATCTTGATCCTCCTCGTGAATGTCTCGATCTTCCTACTCGTGTCCTGTTGATCCTCTTCCTCGGGCAGGTCTTCATCAAACACCTATGTACGTCTTGCTCTTCTTCCTTTCAGTCGTTATTATCTTCCTTGTGTCCACATTGATCACCTTTGGTGGTGGATTGGAGTTTAGGGGCGCGTCGACATCTAGGGTCATTTTGCGCCCAACATTGATCACCTTCCTCGCTTCGAGCTTGATTATCCCGATGCGGACCTTGGTCATCTTCCCCATGCGGATTTTGATCGCCATCTTACGGATGTTCATACTCCATACAATCTTCATACCCTCTCTTCTACAAGCATTGATCCTCCCGTGGTGGTCTCGACCTTATCGGACTGATCTTGACCTTCTCTAGCCTTCATCCTACTTTTCTGGTTGTCGTCCTCGCCTTGAAATTCGTTTTCCTTGTGCCAGTCTCCATGATCCTCATTGTGGTGATCTTGATCCTCTTCATCGTGTTTCGGTCAGACGCCAGCCTCGATTATCTAGTACGGTTCCTCATCTTCTTGGTCTCTTATCTGCAGGTTTTCATATTTCTCAGAGGGATCGATCCTTCTGTGGGACTTGATAGTCTTTCTCCTGCATGTCTTGATCTGCTTTCTCCTACCGCTATTGATCTTTCTTCCTCGAACCGGTCTTGATCCTTCATATCGTGCCGGTTTTCATCATCCTCTTGCAGACTTTGATCTGCTTTCTCGTTCAGGTCTTGCTCCTCTGGGCTGTATGGACATTCATTCTCTTTCTCGTACACATCTTGATTGTCTTCTCACATTGGTCTGCAACCCATTCCTCCCCGTCTTCGCCCACACCTCGATGGTCTGGATCCTCCCCCTCATGTGGGGTTTAGGCGTTATTTTTCAAGCTGGTCTCGATCTTTCTGGTTTTTACCTCGATCTTTTCCCTGACCTTCATGATCCTCGTAAGCCTTGATTATCCTTCTCTAATAGGATCAAAATGCGTAATAATCGGAATGAAGTTCTATGCACATTATGCTATATGGATTAGATTAATGACTAGGAAATTATCAACCCAGGAAAATCAAGTTTCTTTGCAATGCACACCACTAGTAATCCAAAAGCAAAATAAAGAATCTGCTCTGGTAAGCGTACCACATACCAGCCACATTTTTGCTTTTGAACTACCGTGTTCGTCATGCCGGTCCTTCGGCTCACCCTGTGTAGATCTTGATGCTAAATTGCGTTCGTTACTCCTCTTCGTACATGTCCTGACATTCCTTTTACGGTCATTGGCCCTCCCTGTACGGGTCTCGACTCGCTTCCCTTTGCAGTAGTGATGTTCCTCCTGATGGTGACATTCGATTGGTTTGTGGCTTTTGGTCACACTCAGCAGCTGAGGCCATATGGCGTCGCCTTCCCCTGGCAGGAAGATCGAAAGAATCGAAACCTGCACATCTGGCGTGCCACTCGCCCGGCTTAACCACTGAGCCACCGATGACCTTGATGGTGGTCTCTTTCTCCGGCACGTCTTGATTCAATTCCTTGCGGCATATATCCTCTTCCTCGTACCGATATTAATCATCCTATTCATGCCGTTCATGACCCTCCCGTGCTGACCGTGTTCCCCCTTCGCCACGTGCGGGGTTTGATGTCTTCTTGCAGATCTTCAGACTCCATGTCTTAACAAGTTTGTGTACGCTGGTCATGAACATATTCCTGGTAAGACCCATGGATAATTTATAGTGAGCGTCTTGGTTGGTTATTGGTTTTAAGACACATTGACTGTCGAGTCATGTAGCGTCGGCATTCTCTCACGCAGATTGGTCGCGGGCGAAGAGTAACGAGAGGCGAGATTCGAACCCACAACTAGTGGGCGTCTTAATCCTCTTCATCAGTAGCTTGCTGATTTCCGTCCGCCTTTTGCAGGCTGATTACCTTCCTCGGAACTTCTCTGCGCCAACCTTGATCCTCTGCCTCATGCCTGTCGTCATCCTCCCCGTGTGGGTCTTGCTATCTTCCTGGTGTGTTAATCCTCCCCGTGTGGCTCTTGGTGGTTCTCGCCCTGGTCGTGCTTACTCGTGTGGTTGAAACGCTTCTTTTCCCGCAGATCTTGATCTGCCTCGTACCGTTATTGAGCCTGCTTCAATTTGGCCTCCGTCCTCCCGTGCATGTGAACCTTCAGTCCACTTACAACTTTACTCCTCTTCCTTATGCAGGGCTCGATCTTCTTCCTTATGCAGGTACTCATACTCTTCCTCTACTACCTTCAGCGTGTCAGTCTCGATCACCTTCCAAATCCTCACCATTCTTGTCCAGATCTTTCGCCTTTCCCTTGTGCTGATCTTGAACCTCTTCCCCGGGCCGGTGTCGATCTTCATTGTGCTGGCCATGGTCTCGTGCTGATCTTGATCTTCCTGGAGGTTGTCTTGATCTTCTTCCTCGTGTCCGTCTTGATCTTCCTCGTGCCAGTGCTCACCGCCTCTTGCATGTAGGTCTCACACGTATTCCGGCATCCAGAGATAAGCCCTGGTGCCGAAGATTCGAAAATTATCTATTGCATTTTCCATTATGTCATACGCCCAAAAAGTCGGACAAATAAATTGAACCACCATACAAGTAATTGCGTACTAAAGTGTACCGAACTATTACAGTATTTGCAAGAATCGAACCACGAAAATGTTTCAGTCAATTGACCAGAGTTTCTACTTTTGGTCTGCCGTACTCATGTCGGTTTGCATTTCCCTATGAGTGTCTTTGTTCCCTTCAAACAGGTCTTTCACGGCAGGTATTCTCTATCTCGAGTAAGCTTGAATCATCTGTCTCGTGCCAGTTTCAGCCCGCTTTCTCCTATGGGCCCCATCTTCAGGAGCGATACGCTTTTTTCGAGCGTCTTGATCTTCGCTCGTCTTAATCTTCATGTTCTTTTCACGGAGTAAGCCTTGTGACTCTTCCTTATGCAGGACGTGTGACTCCTTCCTGCCATGGCCCTCAATCTTGCTTCTCATGCTGGTCCTGATCTTGTTGCTTGTGCTGGTGTTGAATATTTTCCTCGAGGCAGCCTTGATGTTCCTCGTACGAGCTTGTATACTTTTCCTCATGCACGTCGTACTCTTCTGCCACCCTAAGGAAAGAGGCCGAAAAGTCCTGAAGATACAATATTCGAAAGAGGTTCCTGTGCATCTTGTGCTCCACTCATTTTGAAAACAAGTGCACAAATATGGGAGTCGCAATACAGGCGAATGCAGGGTTAATAAATTAGGTAGTCTGCACTGGAGATGGACACACTTATCACGGAATAAGTGTAAAGAAAATGATCTAATATACCTTGAGCACTCGGGCTTTGGACAGCCGTCTCCCATGCCGTTGTTGCGCTCCCCTCATCCTTGTCCTCGTCCTGACCACCTAATGACCGGTCCTGATCCTCCTTCCCGCATGGGTCTTGGTATCCTCTTGTGGGTCAGTACACTTCCCATAAGGGCTTGATCCGCGATGCCCCTCGTATACAAGAGGAACCATCCCAGGACAAGCGTACAAAAAGCCGGGATATATGTAAAAGCTGCATTGGAACGCGACAGAACACATTCAATAAACGTTCAAGAGAGGTTTTCAATAAAATATGTTTTAAATCACCCCTTTACTCGCTTTACTTACATACTTCACGAGTCTTGCTCTCCATGCACTGCCGTGTACTTCATGCTGATCTTGGCAGACTCCCGTTGCATGTCTCCGTCGTTCCCATGCAGGGCCAATCTCTCCTGGTGCAGTTTCAGCGTTCTACCCGTGTGGACCTTGATTGTGTACTTATGGGTTTTGATCCTCTTCCTCACGCCAGCCTTCCTCTTTCTGATGCAAGTCATGATCCTCTTCCTCACGCCAGTTTTTCGCTTGGCATTCAGTGTGGACTTACCCAGATAGGCTCTTAGAGTCTTGACCCTCTTCCTCTTACTGATCTTTATCTTCCGCCTACTATGATTGGCTCGAGCTGGCCCTGATCTTCTTACTAGCATCGATCCTCCTCGTTCAGGTTTTCACTCTTCCTCGAGCACGTCTTGGTCACCTTTGTACTAGTCTTAACCCTACTCATTCTCAACCTCATCTTTGCAAATACCTCGAGATTCCTCATCAGGTAGGCGTTGGCCTCTTATTCATTTATGTCTCGACCCTCACTCATGGAAGTCTGATGTAACTTCCGTCACTGACAGGGAAAATAATCCAAGTGCTACCTATATTTTAATCTATATCTACATTCTAATTTTAGCTCAATTTTAAAAGCGCGTATATCCAAGACCCATGAAAGAGTATTAGGTAAGGACATAATGCAACTGCAATGGAATGCAGTGTCGGTCATTGGCGGCACTGAATAAAAGCTTGTTGTAGGCCATTGGCGGCACTGAATAAAAGCTTGTGAAAATTTGTCAAATTGCACGCGGGTCTGCTGCTGCGGGCTAACCTTTTTCCGGTGCATTTGTTCCGTGCGTATTACTTCCAAACACGGCTTGTATTACTGGTGGCATTGTTGGACCTACTCGTACAGGCTTGTCTTTTTCGGGTCAGTTTTGATCTTCCTCGTTGTGCGGATTTTCGCTATGTTGCAGGTCTTGGCCCTGATGTAGATACCAGCTGTCGTGCGGGCGCAGATCAGCTTTCCAATTGCGATCCTCTCCCTTGGTTCCGAACGCAGCGTAACACTTGTGGTAGACGATGTTCTTGCCTAACAGTTGCGACACGGAGTTCAGCGTTGTGTCCTTTGAATGAAACTCGGTGTGGCCGAAGAACCATACAAAATAATTCCTTCGCACATTAGGATATTTGGGGCGATCGGCGACGGGAAGCTCCTGAGCAAAAAGTACAGGTGTGCACTATCGTTGCCACCTCGGATCGAGATGCGGCGTCAGTCGTTCACTCCACAGGCGGTCTTGCCTGAAGACCCCTTCCCGCACACACTGGTACGGGCTACACAGCTGTGCTAGTCTTCCTCCTACACCCATCTCAGGAAACGAGGTGATGGCCCGGGCAGGGGCTGTGCTTGTGTACTGCGGTGATCCTGTCTGCTGGCCACTGGTAGGGCTATTCCAGGACAACCCGTGACTTATATTTTGCGCCAGATGTGCTTCCTGGATATACAGCTGCACCACAGCTACCAGTCTCCTGTTCTAATCACACTGCTGCGGGAGTAGCACAATCATCTGGTACTCCCCGCGCCGGTCCCGCTCGCACTCATTCAGGATACAGGTGTCTAGTAGCGACACCTTCGGCTGCCCTGTAAACTGGCACGCGTTGCATTTCCCGCCTGCTGGTACCTGGATATGCTGATGTGCCGTTGTAGTACCGCGATCAGACACTCGTACTATCGCCCACTACTGGTCCTGCCTTCCAATACCTAGTGAACTGGTATACGGCGGTGACCACGCCTTCTGGTGATCTATGTATTAGTCCCGGCTTTCGCTCCGGCAAATAATAGTGCGGGATGGCAGTACTTCCTGCACTCCGCGTTGTACGCGCCACAGATTCCATCTCGTCATATCCCGTGAAGACTTGCTAAACGACAGATGTCTGGCAAAGGTCCCAGCTAGGTTATACATACATGCTGAAATTTGCGTTTTCCAGTCTGGGGCGAAAGGCAAATTGATTGGAACCAGTAAAGTATCAACGCATGGTACGGGCTGTCTGAATTCAAGCAAGTAGCATCTTTGGATGTCCATGGCGAGACTTTGACAGACCATTGCCTGCCGAAGGCGCATGATTTGATTTGCCAGCAGGCCGCGGAGTCGGATGACTGGCGCAAGACCATAGTGCCTACGTTGGCCCGCCAACGAATTACAGTGTGACGCTGCAGGATGTGCCGTGCTGCTGAGTCACCCGGCCCGATACAGAGGCCCCATCCAGAGTTGTAGACCAGATTCCGGTGGTGTGTTGGTCGTTGCCGCGGCAGTTTGATCCCTGTATCCGCTTCGAACCGATTCACTTCGTCACACTTCCATCCCACCACTGAAAGCTGGTCCTTGGCTTCCCCTTGTATTGGTGCAGGCGTCGTGATGGGTACGGCAAGACTTCGAGAAGCAGCATCAATTCAGATAGTCGCCGAATTCTATCCGCCACCAGCAGCAGAGCTAGCTCCACCGTAATCTGCGGCTCTCGAAGTCGAGTGAGAAGCACACGTGTGAAGAGGAGGGAGTGACCCATCCAAGCGCCTCTCTGACGAGGTCGCGCCACGTTCCGCAGCCCATCCAACTCACTCCGTCCTCCTCACACAGCGAGAACCCAACCCAATCATAGGTCGCCGAAGATCCCGGCCAACTAAGGCACATGCAGGGATCACATGGAAGTACAGATTCCCCTATATAGGTGGCAAAGGGACGAACCATGGATCAGTGCAGTACATCCTGTGACGGACAGTATAATCTGTGGGGCACGCAGCCTCATGGGAGGATGACCCGCACTTCAGGATTCAGGGCGGGGACAATCTGCAGAAATGTCACATCCTCGGTTGAAGTTGCGCGCTGCCACGATCTAAAATATTGAGGTTTGATGAGATGATTTGATGTCGGTGGCTCTCAGAAGTGGAATATTTCCGGCGGTGATGGGTGCCAACCAATGCAGTTTGCCTGGAGGGAACCGATCAGCGAAGTGTTGCATGGTAAGGGCCCCCGCTCATCTGCGATGTCAGACTTCGAATTGCGGTGCAGTGGTGCGGCGATGATCCACAGATGACCTGGAGAGGATATACTGTTAAGCAGAGATGGAAGGTGTGGACGCTAGATGAGTGGAAGACTAGAGCTGATAACTGGTTGGCCACACGGATGATCTGGGAGACGATTTGCTCAGTTCTCTGGACAATGCAGGAGGTGCTGGAGGGTACTGGCACCGGCTAGATGGCGAGCGTGGTGAAGACGGTCAGCGGCGATGGTGAGCTACGAAGAACGTGACGGATCGTTCTGCACAGACTGCTGGCTAGATGGCGGAAGGACCTGCATAGGCGGCTGATACTGCACGGGCCTGTAAAGATGGATGGCTAGATGGCGGATGGGACGATGGCTCTGATGATCTCGAATTAGGTGAGCTGCGAAGAGTAGGTGGAGGAACGGCTGGCTAGATGTCGTGAAATTGCCGACAGCTCGAGCGGAGATGGGCTTGGCTGTGACGAGCTGCGAAGAGCAGGACAGGCACAGAGACGTCTGGCGGACTGGGAGCTCGTTGGAGTCGGTTGTCTAGGGTGGTCCGACGACTGTTGGCGTGTGGCTGGAAGTGGGTGTTTATGCAGCCTGTGGGGAAAACACAATGCGACCGTACCTGACACTAGCAGGACGAGGCTCGGACGGTCTGGTTGAATGAGGCTCAGAACGGCAGGGTTGCTCGAGACGAAGGCTGTACATGCCGATCGCTACACCCACTCATTGTCACCTTGCGACTCTGGGGAGAACACTTCAACACCACCAACACAACAAATTCCAATCATCTTTCCGCTGGGCACTGTTATCGCGACGTTTAAAATAAACTGCGAATCGACTAGTGGCGTGGTACACAACTTCAGTTGGTTTGCTTTTGTAATATTGGCAATTCACTTCAGCCACTTCACCAAACGAATTAACCCTTCTTATTCATTTCACTGAAGACCGACCAAGTCATTGAAGCGTTCAAAATAGGCTCTTAGTTTCCTTTTCTTCGTTGACAGGGAAGTGTAGAGAGCGGTCCATACCTAATCAGTAGACTCCATTTCGAAGAAAACCGTCGGAGGTGAGGCGTGGAATTTCCGGATCCGGCGATCTGAATACCTACGGACACTTCAGAGATGGTTTCGACGAGCCCCGCAGGGCAACCCCACCGACACACGTGTGAATTATAGTCGTCCACAACAAGCAACAACCAACCATTGCAATTCATTCCACGTAGTTAACGCAGCGTTCCTGCCACTTGGGATCTGAGTTTCTCGGGGAAAACTGAAATGCATCAGTCATCGTACCGATATACGTATGTCGCCGGCGCACCACACATCGTGGACAGTTTTTACCATGCAGATCAATGCTTTCAGATTTTAGTTCTGTTCTGTGCGTCTCACCTGATACTTAAGGGACACAAAACCGGGCTTATAACCACATTGTATAGACCCAAAGGGACACGAAGACTAAATCCTGCTTACTCCATCTGAGGTTCATTCCTCATTCATAATTTCTCAAGTTCACGCGATTCACCCAGCGTAGGGTTCCCAGAATGTCATCTCCTAACAAGATAAAAAGGATAAAAACCCAGACAACTTCCGTTCCACACGTAACCAAGCAGATGGAGGCAAGCGCGAGTGCAGTTATTAGTTCCAACACGATACTATGGAATTACTTATCTACATTAGTTTCAGTGGCCTCGCCAACCGAATGCCGGACGTGCTGTATGCGTCACGCTCTCTGAAGCAGCTGCAATCCCACTCAGGCGTCGGCAGCGTAAACACTGCGACAACTGGTCCCACCGCCCATTCGTTCGCACACCTGTCGGCGACAGCCAAGCGCAGACCACCCCACGACTCGCGAGCAACACCAGACAGACGCCCACAGAGCGGATAAAGGTGCGATATACACAAATTGCCAAGTTCAATGAGGGAATGCACACATGCGGACAATTAGTTCTGGGCAACGCATTTTTACGTATCTAGACAGCCGTCGCTGAGACCGGGAGCACACGGGGTTGCGCGTCACATCTCAGGAGTTTTTCGCAATCCTGACTCGAAAATAGAGCCGACCGAATTAGAGGAAAACTTGTATGTCCACAAGCCCACACGGGGCAACGCAATGCTACCTCCACTCAACACCGGGAAAAGGCACGGGGTGGGCTAGCGACAATAAGCAGTACTCATTAATACAGCATTAGAGACTGTTTAAAATGGCCAGGGACAGTGGAAGGGCCGACCGTAGAACTGCGCAGCCGAGCTGCGGCTTACCCCAGTTGTTGGCAACGAGTGCGCGGAGAAACCCAGCTGGGTGGTGGCGGCGACGACCGCAGCAGAGCACGTCCGAGATGTGGCGCGGGAGTGAGAAAAAGCGTTCTCCATGGAGGATCGAGCGCCGACACTTGATCGTACGCCTAGCACACGCCTCGACGAAATGAGCCTTCTCGGAACGCCTGCTGCTGCAGCTGCGGCAGCCATCTCTACGTCGCACCACACTACACGCCGGTATGCTATTTTGGTAACTGTGCTATGCTGACTCAGTAATACCATGACGAACGCAATATGTTTGGTCTGTGATATACTCTATCGCAAACGCTCGTTAAATAATTAAAACATCGAAACACCGATACTGTTTGGAAGATACCTCGTTTCCATATTACTACTGGGGTGGGCAGATCCGTGGCTGGTCTGTCAGTGGACAGCGAGACGCAGATCCACGAACCACTGCTTCGTCTCCAGATCGGTCGCAGTGTCAAGTCACTTTGGACGCGGTGTCGTCCGGTCCGGCCTGCAAGACTCACGACGGGTTTCCCATATACGAGTATTTTCAATACATTTATAACGCCGAGTAACCTAACTACTCTAATGATCAGCAACCACTGCAGTGAACTTATATAAATGTCACTTGTTTGACATTCATCGAATGTTCCTCAAGGCGCCAAGGTGCAGAAACCAAAATACACTAAAACTTTCATCCGCAATGTCAACTCACGTAACGTCGTGCCACCTGGCTTCACCGTCCCACGCAACGTCGTATCACCTGGTTTTACCGTCCAAAGTGGAGAATCGGTAGGTTGGGGATTCGACGTACGCTTCTTGAACAAATCCGCAACTGCAGATCCAGCAGACAGATTCGGGCGAAAAGGGTAGCAACGAGGACCTGACATTGGGTTATACCAGACTGCATTCTCAACCAGCCCAAGCACAAAATGCGATAATTAGCAACTGCGAGAAGTTAAGTTAAGAAGTTAACCTTCATTCGCTAGTTAGCCGCTAAAATAATGCAAGCTGTGCAGTGTTCTAATAACAATATAACAAACTCGCGTAAGCCATCCAATTAACTTTCCGGTTCGCATCGCCATAGCATTCCCGTGTTTAGAGGAGTTTGAAAGCGTATTGCTGCAATGCCACTTGAAGTGTACACACAACCACGCACCCACAAATCTCGTGTATAGAGAACTATCCCGCCACCTCCGCGAGTGAGTGCTCAAAACAGCAAACAACCGCATTCAGCCAACCGGCCACGCTGCATGCTTACAATCAAGCAACACAAAACAAGCTCGGCTCTGATATCATACATGTGACAAAACTCGCCAACAAGGCAATACACAGATATTCTGGATGCGGATTCCTTAAATGGTGACTAATAAACCACTCCACTTTAGCGGATTCGATCCAGCAGCTGCTCTGCAATCACTGCGACTGACTGGACTCACGTATTCGGGCGGACGCTTGTCCCCATTTCCACGGTTACCACTGGTTGGTGATCCCGGCAATTGATATGGCGTCCCAAGACGAGACCCACATGCTTGGTACTGCAGCCAATCAAACTCCTCCCTCCCGGTAGGTCTGTCTAGAGTCTGGTGCCGAAACGCGCACATCTGGCCGGCTTACATTCAGCTACTAACAGGATCTGAAACGAATGGGCACAAATGCACGGGCCCAAGGGGGCACATCCCATGCGCGCTGCATCACGATAATATTGACCTAGACTACGAGCAAAGGAATTGCAATTACCCCAGGAAGACAGAGAACGAAAATATTTTAATGTCATGTATATGCATGCATGACACTGATATGAAATCAGAAAGTAACATATCCAATTCTTTGATACAAAATCACTGTTCGCTTACCATTCCAGTCCTCGGTTGCACTACATACACATCACCTTACTTCACCCGCCGGAAATCTTAATCTTCACTCATGGACGTGCATGGATCCCGCAGATATTCACCAATTGTTGCCCTTCATTACCAATTCTGAAATATACAAAAGGTTTCATCTACCCACGTTCTAGAAAATCACCAACCGTTCGAAATTTGCTATTGTACAGTACCAAGTAGACGCTTAATGCACGCACAGAGTGTGGATGGAGCCAGCACATTACATGGATGGAAGTATGTCAGACTGCTAACACCTTCGAACACATCCGAGGCTCATATACGATTTACCTCCGCGTCTGCCCTCCAAACCTCACGAACCGGAATATGTCCCAGTCAGTCCTCAAAGGCTGAAATATACAGGATAGTTGCACGTGCATGTTGCCCTACGCAGACAACGAAGCTCCGTAGACAATGGAATGCGCATCACTGTACCTGGTCGACCGGAATATACGGGCTACGGACGAAGTATCCACATGTGACAAGTTACCATTTGGATCCAATCCAGGACACCCAGGCATCCTCCTCCAAAGCCCACCAGATCTGAACGTAATAGACAGCTACAATTTTTCTGAAATATACAAGACCGTTGCAACACCTATCACCAGAACACAGGAAATCCAGGAGACATTTTAAATATGTCAAGGCAGACGGGAGTTAGTCATTGTTTGAAAGACTGCATAGGGAAAACAAGGCAACGACAGCAGAGTATCAATGCAGGGAGGTGGTTACATACCCCCTCCCCTGATCCACGTTAATCATTTCTTACTTCTCTTAAGCTACGCTACCGCAATATTTCCTTTAGCAAACTTAACGTCACTAACTGGGTTAACCTTCCGCGGTCTTTTGTTTGACTTCAGAAATACATGGGGATGTTTCTACTGTTTCTACACATGCTAAAACCACAGTTCATAAAGGGAGAGAAAGGGCTGCCCCAGGTCTTCATAAACACGGGAACAAACCGAAAGCATCCACACAATTAATAAAGGCGGCATAGAAGAGGAGCGCAAACATATACAAAAGTACATAACGGGTACCTTCAATGGTTCAGCTTCCCTTCGGCCTTCTCCAGATGTGCTCATAGTCGCACCCCAAGCGACACTCCTCATGGCTACAAACATCCTGCGGAACCTCGTAGAGATCGAAACGCCACGCACCGGCCAAGCCCAAATATCCTGGAACAGTCTCACAGTTGCACGACGCCCCAGGACACGCCTAGACATCTCATCTGCGCCACCGACCCGAAACATTGTTGAGACGTGGAAGAAAACCCCTATGAAACCCTGACAAACCGTAATGCCGGCAAGATCTCTGGATTCTGGCACATCCTCAAACCCACAATTAACTACAATAGCATCCAGCGCGGAAGAAAGTCTGATTAAGAAGAAAATCGGGTTTTCTGCTAGTTCATCTCGCACAATTCCAGCCACGTTCAAGCATCACGTCACCGACCCAGTCAGTCTTCCGTCTTACTTTTCACAGCCTCAAGGGGCGAAATTCACGCAAGCTTCCAGACTTTGCATTTATTAATTTGATCAAATGCCGCAGTCATTTCCCTCCGATTCCATGGAACAGCAGCGTCGATCGCAAGAAACGTCTTCATTGGTTCAGTCATCCCCTGCAACATAAGTGGATTCCAAGGGGAGAAGGAGAAGGAAAATGGAAATAGCAACCGCACATGTATCTGCTGCATTGCTGCATATCAGCCACAAGTCTGCTTCTGTCGTTGGAGTTCAGACCAATAGACTATAAAGTTCTTTTCGATTCAACTCAATTCAGAAAATTGCATGCCGTTCAGCTCTGATTCAGTTCGCTTATCTGTTCGTTTCGGTCGGGTGTAGCGTTGTCAGTTCGAAGAAGCCGAGGACGTTCGTTTATCTTTTCATTTCGGTTGGACATTGCGCCGTCAGTTCGACACCGTTGTTGTTGACGCTATACTGAGCAGGGGTGCGTTCGAGGCGGCGCGCCTGTAACGATATAGCATGCGGCGCATGTCCGATACACGACTAGTGCCTACGGCAGCTGGGACGGTCGGCAACCAGACAGACCCGGACGAACGACGGCCAACCGATCGCGCGGATCAGCCTGCTTGCCGAAAGACCACAACGCCTATGGCTAGCTTGCGAACAGCGCTCAGCTACATACGGAATGCAGAAATAATGCAGTGGTGGGAAAGGGCTCCCTCATATCGACCCTGTCGCTCAATACTTGCCTAATACCGCGAGATTTAGCGGCGTATTTACCGTACTAGTGGCAGGAAGGTGTGTGAGCCGAGGGTGCCTCAGTTCCCGAGAATCGGTGAAAATAGCGAGACTGGCCACATCATGGTGCGGTTACCGGCGTGCCGACGGAGTCCGATAGTGACGAGATCCGGCAGCGGTGGCGGTGGCACCATCGAGTCTGTGTCCGCGTCGGGATGGCACTGACTGACGACAGGCCGGCGGGTTGCAATCGGGTGTGTATCTGACGCAGCGTCCGGACGCCACCAGGTCGGGAGACGTGTCGCCGGGTGCCCGAGCCAGCCGAGGGTCGTCGCCGGAGCTGCCCGGCCGAGTGACTGCGGTCGCCGGGGAGCGGTGTGGCACGGAAGTCTGCAAGCAGCGTTACGGGGCGGCCGGGTGCGACAGGACACAACACGGACCCCGCAGGCTGCGTAAAACTATGAGGCACTGGCTGGATAAGGAGCGCCACAAGCTGTGCGTTCAACATCAATTCGGCAGGCAGTCGACCAGGACACGAATATCCACGCGCAGAGAATAGGCTCGTTAACCATGATCTGAACGGTCTAGCCCAAAGCGACGAAAAAATCACCATCGCGCACAGGCGGCGTCTCTTCACCTCTGCATCGGTGGCGATATGCCACGGCAGCACTCAAGCGGACGGCGCGAGGACGCCATCTTGTAGCAGAGACGAACACCGGGCAGGGCCGACCGCGGCCGTCTTCAAGCGACGTAGAGCCGCCCACAGTGTCCCTCGCGTCACCACGGGGTGCACGTGCAAAGCCCAACTTCTATTTAGGCTGTGAATCACACCTCGGACCGCACGGGCGCACACAGCCAGACATGTGAACACATGCATCATGACTCGATACCGGACTACTGCTAAAAGGCTCATAATCGGAGATAAAGCGCCAGTGGCATCAGCATACATGCATAACATTTACATTCTCACAAATACAAAGGGGCACCCACAAAGGATTAGGCTTTTTTATTACGGTGGGTTAAGAAGTGCCATATGGAATTTATGCGATAAACTGCAGTTTTCACCTGCGCATTCCCAACGGTGTCAGCTATGGTGTATCGTCCGACAAATCGCATCCGAAAACTATCACAATTTCCTCCGAGCAGGGCTCCGTAGCTCAGCGTCAATGAAGCTTTCTTTGTCAGCCAGAAGTATTCTTTCAACTTCAAAAACCCACGTGGGCTAAACAATTGTGGCTCAGGCTCGGGGAGGGATCGCCACGCCCTACGACGACAGAGGCCCTGGGCTCACCGCCGCCGCCCTGCCCCACTCACTTTATTCCGCACATCCGGGCCACGGAAACACCAGCCGTTGCTCAACAACATGGCCGCCGGGCGCCGATCGACGTCACAAAGAAAGTAGGTCGCCGCCAGCTGGCGCACGTCGCCCGAACCGCCACGTCGATACCTAGGAGGAACGCCAAACGCCTGGCGCGAGTCACTATGCCCTTCACCAGCATAATAGGTATATGCCACCAGATACCACTCAAAACGACCTGCAGCTACTAACGGAACAAACCCTTGATCAGCTCTAAACAGCCATAAGCTTAACGAGCGCCGTCTTTATGGTCAAAATCCTCACACACCATCCCGGGGGTGGGGGCGTTTTAAGACCCCCTCTAAAATACAAGCTAAGCAGCTCACGAAAACTAGGTGTCATCGGAAAGCGCTCGACGAGTAGGGCCCGGGTCCACCCTTCAAAACAAATTTCCCTAAAAGGGACGTAACCGGGGGATAGATTTTTCACTTTTCGCAACTTGCATGTTTTTGACCTTGGAGAGTTCATTTTGGAGATATACGAAACACAAAATTTACTTTGAATGACAAAAGGACAGCGAAATCGACCACGGCCATAATTTTTTGGCCGCCTAAAAGTAAATATTGATTAATATCAAAATTTTGAGTGAAGTTCTTTAATTTTCCCTTTCCAACGGGTCGAGCGGACACAGAAAAGTTGTTGGAAGTCAACTTGCCCCAATAAAAAATGCTTACCTTAGCTAGAATCCCGCACTTGAACTGAAATTTGGCGAATATGCAAAATTTACGTAGTCAAAAACGAAAAAAAGTCCCACTCGTAAGTTTTGTTGCATCCGTAAGGATAAGCAAACGCTGCAGGTTTCTTTAAAATATCTCAAGCGTCCCTTGTTTCCAGATGCTCCGATAAGCGTGGCTATCAAGACATCCCAACTAGCATGTACTTGGACATACCATGCCAACATTCATACATCCACAACGAAGTCAGCCGGCCGGAACGGGACGCCAAGTTAATCCCCATACTATTCCCCATAACCTGAGGATATACAAAATTGCAGGACAGCTGAGCCTCCTACATTAAGTCCCTGCCTAGAACCAGGAAACAAAACACCGATAAGCTTGTAGATCACAGCACTATCACAAATCACTAGCACCGCACTAGGACACCAGAACCACCGATCGGAATAAATGAACCAAATCTTGAGAAAACAGACTCTTGGACCGAGCGAGGAGCGACAGCCGAAGCCGCCAGCCGGCAGCAGCTGTAGGAAGGAAATGAAGAAAGGCGACGAGGGATTGTCGAAGGTTTCCATGCCAGAACCTTCGAACCAATCAGAAGCCAGCGACGCCCACAGCCTCCGGCTCTAATTGGTCGAAATCTACTGCGCAGGAGCTGTTTTCGACACACGCCACCAGGGGGGCGAATTACATGGAGTGGCGTGACGCAGCCTGTGACGCAGCTGCCGCCAGGGGCGCCCCAGAACGTTCCAGGAGTTCTCAATCTGGTCGTCTGTATTGGCGATAGCAACCATGCCGGCCGGTACATTGGGAGCCCCGCGGAAATCGGCTGTGACGTCTACTGCGGGCGCCGCTGGCAGCTACGACGCCATCGTTGCTCTTACCGTCGCCATGGGTGGAGAAGTTCAGAAATTATTGGTAGAGCCAAACACATGTAGGGAATGAGTGCTGCCAATTTGGTTGGTGGGGCCGACTGCGTAAGGCCCCATGTTAGGAGAGCAAACAGTGGGCCAGGGCAAGGGTGGCTGGATCTACGCTACACCTAAACCACAAAAATATCCACCCCGGGACGATCCCCCATACAGTACTGATCTGGGAAAGATACCGACGTGCCGGAACAAGGCGGAATTTCATAAGCGATACTTCTTGACATTACATGAACTAGATGAAGTCCACATACAAGTTCAGGGAAATACCTACTCATTGCGATGCCGGGCGTATTTGGTTTGGCACCGTTTCATTATGCGCCACCCAGCTAGAAGTATTCACTCGAGGCATTCAGTTGATGTTTGGGTTGATATGCTCCAATCACTAGATTTAATTCCACAGTTTTTAGATACGGATAAAAATATTTCAGTCTGATAGCAAGATAAATGCTGAATTTCCAGTGCATGTAACAAATCTATTACATTGCAGAGAAAGTATGTAGATAACACTCATGGTACAATATAAGCCTACCTACGTGTAGACGTAAAGTTAGTGTTTTTAAACAGCCTATAACAAGCAACCATTACAATCATGGTCGATTTAACAACTGACGGAAATATTAATTCTTCAAGAACTGAGGGATGACTACGAAGGAGAAATGCTAAGACTACAGCAGAAACGACGCTAAGAAATATACCTGAACCGTTGAAACAACAGCTTTAATACAACGAAATGGAGCATAAAATTAAAATACAACGAAAATAAGGAAACATTTCCGTTTCGGAGCACCGAAAAGTCGGCAAAGATTATTGAAGTCGCTGGGACTTATCTACAGGAATAGCACAGGTGGTGAAAACTTGAACGTTATTCCTAGATGGAAAAGCCTAAGTTTCGCTTTAACTGGTAGGAGTGTGTTTTTAAATCACGGAAAACAAGGCCAATGAAATTGCAAGCACTTCCACATCGAATGCCGCACATAATTGTACCGACAAGGCGACCCCTGTATACCAGACACGTGGCCGACTCCGTTAAGTATACATACTGTACCCAAACGGACACCGCTCACTTGATAGGCGAATGGAAAATAGTCGAAGTGAAGCGTATCTGGAATACAGTATTAATTGCGTGTGTGTGTTGCGGTTCTTCGTGCACTTGATTACTGATAGTGATCACATCACAAGTAGACTTGTAGAATTAGTTATTTGGGCTTTAGGGCGCTTCGACAACTATGGCCATATTTCGCCCAAGACTTGTGCAATTATGTGTTTTAGCATGTGCTATATTCACTGGAAAAGAACAGAAACGTTTGGCCTCAACGTCTTCATCCCACAAATATTAAAATATGGGCCGGGCATGAGTAATCAATTATATAGCTCACCATCCGATCACAGTAGGCATGGAAAACACATAAAAGTGGCATCAGCGTAACAAAAAAACTAGGGTTTTCACCACATCTATGTACTTGTTCATATAGCCCATTGATGTTCAGTTGAAGAACTACGGGACATGTGGAGAAGAAAAATGAACACTGACGGGGCACTGACGAAATCAGAAGTATAGAAAACGATGTCGTTCGGCTGACAAAGCCTTTGCCAAGGGAAGTGAAACGGCATGGGAAGCCGACAAAGTCCGACTGTAACTGGTGCCTCTTCCAACGCTTCAATGTTTTCCTTATATCAAGGACAGCTGCAACCGATAACATCCCTTCAGCCTTCTAGCGCTGCTGTAATGCGCCACCTTCGCTGTCATCCAGAGCCAAATGTATGCAGCTAGTTATGCTTTTTTAAGGAACCGGCAGTTCATGATTCCACCAGTCGTTGCACTCGGAACGTGAGAAGTTAGTTAGCTTCTGGAGGCTAAAACAATTCACACAAATTATATGCAACCATAAAATTAGAGACAGTTCACGGAATTTCCGTACCGCAACGCAAGAAGCGCAGTTTAAGCGGGCGTTTTTGCATCTAGGCTTGCCATTCACGTAGACCACGTCGACTTGATACGTCAAGTATTCCAATGTTAAGGCAATGCAAAGGGAGAGCTAGCTAGATCCAAGGGTCTTATTGCGACATTAGTTGGTTAGTGGGCCACATAGGTCACGGCAAATGCGCCATAATTTGTGATCTAAAATGTCATGTATGGCACAATTTATGACCGATATTGTTATGTAGCTTTGTTTTGGAAAGCTGGACTAATACTGTCTAACAGTTTGGTATCATCGGGATGAGCAACCATTCATGTAGCAGACACGCCCCATGCAGGATGATCTGTGGGCTCTGGTGGCACGATTTTCCTCAGAATTGGCTGGAAATTGTTTCTAAAGCTTATCTTGGGTGCTGAAAGCAAGTCGTACAATATTTATTACACCGATCAATCTTCCATTTTAACGATTCGAGATTTTATACAGAGCTCAGGAGCTTTCGGTGTTCGGAGAATTCTGGAGTTTCTGAGGGAGTTCAGGAACGTTTCCGGTGTCCTAGGTATGTGAATGCACTCCAACGTACCAATCACGTAGTTGAATGCCGTAGGAACAGTTTATGGAATCCATTGCTGAACTCAGCTTACCTGAGTTAATATGCTTTAATATGATTTTCATCATAGGAGCATAGGAGCGTCCATCTGGATAACGTTCGATTTTCCCCCACATTGGTTGTGGCGGTGATGGTGATGGGGTACAGGTGGAAACCCTCCAAAGTCCTGGTCGAACTTCTCCCCCAAAGTTGCTGAGGTTCAACATGGGAACTATCGACGTTGACTGGAAAGAATTACACGGGGAAAGTAATGCTCCCCCTTCTCTAAACCATTTTCCAAAGGTTCGATATGAGGGTGTGAACATCCAGAAGTTTCTTTCCATGCCTTCCCCATTGCTTGTGGCAACTTCACCCACGGAGCTGATGAGAAAACTCACCCAGTTTGGAGTGGAAATCTGTTGCAAAGCATGCCCACTGAAAGGACTTCAGCCGCCAGATCATGTCAAGCCTGCAACCCGGCTGCGTGTTCAAATCTGTTCGGGAAAGGAGAAAAGCCTTCCTGGCTGTGTTCCTGGTCACTGATAATTAACGAAGTGAGGCGACATGACCCAGTATAATGTTCGGTTGGTTATTGGTTTTACGACACATCGACCGTTGAGTCATGCAGCGTCGCCCATCTCTCACGCCGATTAGTCGCGGGCGAAGAGTAGCGACAGGCGAGACTCGAACCCACAACCTTTCGATTGCGAGACGAGCAACTTACCCCTATACTACTCGTCCCCCAAAATCATGTTCAAAATTTGGTACCTTTCTTTCTGGTAATGAATGAACGCTGTTTTCATTTGGCTTCGTGCTGAACATAAAACACTGGTATTTTGACGTCGATTTTCCGCCCATGCATGCCACCTCCTGGGCATAACTTCAAGGATCAGCTACGATCTGATAAATTAGTGAGCCTTTGGAAACGACCCTTTCCTCACTTACCAATTATTCGTCAGTTGCTATGCGAAACCCCATGTTGGGGACAGAATAGCATGATGATTTGCATCAGCTCACTGTTTTACCTGGAACCATCTGGGGACAGAATCATTGGGTGAGTTCAAACAGGTCGCATTGCAATAACTGTCGGCCTCGTGAAAGAGAAAATGGACCTTTCGGTTGCGATCATATTCACATCATATTCAGATTTGGGACCTCAGCCACATAGCGCACAGATATACGTTCCACTGATGGATGGAACGCCTCATCAGCCCCAGTTAAACCCTGATCAAATCCCTGATCATCAACTTCTAATCAGTCAAGCGAACTAACATGCGCTCTGGAGGGCCTCTGAAAATTACGCGCACTGGAGGGGGGGGAGGAATTCCACCCCGACAAGATATGGGCTCGTGTTATAGCTAGAGTAACGAAGTTTTCAGGGTAGATTGGTATGTGGGTCAACCCTATTGCGTCGAAATTGCATGTAGGTCAACATCTTCAAGGTCGAATAACATCACATACGTTATATTTGGCTTATTTCGCGTCGCTTAGATTGACATAATAATGTCAATCTAAGCGACAATGTCAATATAATTAAATGCTCTAAAATGGGCATCAGTGATGTTTTGGACATAACTAATGATGCAATGCAGATGATAGATCCGGCATTTGACCTCAGGTCACCTATATATCAGCACTTTATCGGGTCAGTTTCCGGTTCCAGGTACCGGAACCGGGCCGCCCGCCGGTGCGACAGGCGATCCGGCGCAATCGGCTTCACGAAGAAAGGGTTGCACTAAAAAAAAGAAGTATGGAAGCGCTTAGGTTTACGACAAAAACAGAAGTTTTTCCGTAGGGAGTAACATGCAAAAGTACACGAATCGCATGACTGTCAGTTGTGTTTATGACAACCTTCCAGTTGAGCAAGTCCGGTTTCATTGACCTGTCGTGAACTTGACATGAGTTGACCTCGGTGACTTAGGTCACCGAGGTCAACTCAACATCATGAAACAATACATCATAACAATATACCTCAAACTACCTTGTACCACTATCCAACTTGACAAAATGCGAGTCTAATATTTTACCTGTGGTCGTGAAATCGATCACAATATATCAAATATATCAAGGGAATGGTAGCGTAACTATATCCCAAAAGTAATGAATTGCCATTTTTATTTAGTTCAAAGCTAAACAAAAATGCGCATTATCAGAATAGATCGATGAACATGTGGAATATTTGACGTCCATTCAATGTAACCTCCCTCATAATTAGCCATAATGTAGTCTTAATGTAGCACCTCTCATAACTTAGGAGAATGTTTCCTCATGGTAATGTAGCCTCATTGTAGTATCTCTCATAATTTAGAATTTAACCTTGATGTTTGATCCACAATGACGTCTCGAAATTGCAGTCAGGGGTGGAACATCCCCTACTTGTGTGGGGGAACTTCCCTTCCTCCAAATGTTGCTGGGGTTTGGCATGGAACCTAGTTAGGGACCGACGGTTTGAAGGCCCATTTGCTGGATATTATATATTTATTATTATATCAGGCAACTTCTTGAGCAGCCAGCCAGACATCACACGAAAATGTATCATGCCTTCCATTCCGTGCCTCATTTTCCTCATTCCGTACTATACATACCTCACATGAAGTGGAAAAGTTCAAACGTTAGTGGATTTTTGAGCGATCATGAGTGGAATATCTTGGTAATGTGCGAGTTGTCTGCCCTTCCCTGCAGGCAGGGTTCTACATTTCTGGCGCGCGTGCGAAATTCGCTCTAGTTGTTCGTTTATGCTGGAGCCATATGTTGAGGCGCCCCACCATTGTTAATTGTACGTGTACCGAGCGTCATTCCTTCATTGACATGTGGAGATAGCGAGTATTATAGATTGTGTAAGTAGCCAGAGGACTTTTTTTCCTTGCTCTCAGTGTTAGGCATTCTTGACCGAGTTTCGATGGGAAATGTTTATGGAAAAGACTGGGGTAGGTAAAGTGTTTAGCCATTCTGAGGTCATAACTATCTTCTTGTGGCTTGTTTGTAACGAACTTGAAATGGGTATGCACATTCCCAAATCAGCATATTATGAGAGAAGGCTTAATAGGTGTTAATTTATTGTAAAATCACACAGGCCTAGTTATTTTTACAAAGCTCAGGCCTGGTCACGACAACCTACACACCCTTTGACTTTCAGAAGTGCGAAATTTATAATTTTTGAAAAACACATGTCATTTCTAAATGACGGGCTTCTGAGTTCTGAGTCTTCATTCCACTTGCTCACAAGCGATTGCGTGAAACCACGATGTTTTATTTGGCTGAAATATATCAACTGGCGCCGCCTCGGTGATCTTCAACTCCCCTAAGGTTTTTTTTTCGCGGATGGTGAAAGAACGGCGCGCGGAAGCTCGCCGAAAATTGGCATACCGTATCCCACATCAATTTGGCATGTTGTATCAAAAATTTGAAGTCAGGTCATCTAGGGTCAATATAGTCTTGGTCAAGTGAGGTCAGATCCAAAAAAGTTTAACCAGTCGTCACGCTTTAACGGATACAAGATACTTAAATGAAACTTCCAGCGTTTGCTTATCTTTAGGGATGCAACAAAACGCACCAGAGGAATTTTTAATTTTTGATTACTCAGACTATCGCCTCAGTTTTGCATATTTGGGCATTGGACTTCAACTTGAAGACTCTGGCTAAAATAAATATTTTGTATTGGATAAGTTGACTCCGAACGTTTTTCGGTCCGATCTACTCATTAGAAAGGGAATATTAAAGAAAACTTGAGAACTAAAAAAAAATGATGAAAAATTGGGTGGCCAAAAATTGTATGGTCATGGTCAATTCCGCTGCTTTTTATTCTGATTCCAAATAATTGTTTTCTTCATATCTCCTCAAAATGAACTCCCCAGAGCCAAAAACATGATGGAAATCGTGAAAGCCTACGCCTCCTGGTCACGTCGTTTTGGGGGGATTTGGGGGTGGTGTCGGACCCTAATCATAAGGACATAAAGACATAAAAGGTTAGTGCAACTATGAGCCACAAGGGCCCTTCTTCGTTGCACTCTGTATACTGAACCAGTTGCCCACCAAATATGTCAATCAGCCCTCCCAGTAATGCTGAAAAGCAAGTCCTCTATTCTTATAATGATTGTCTATGCTGTTTTTAAAGATGTTCAATGTGCTGCTACTGATAATGTTTTCTGGCAGCTGATTCCAGTGTTCTACTACCCTGTTGGTGAAGAAAGTCTGTCTTAACCTTGCTCTGCTGTGGTTAACTTTAATTTTGAATTTATGACCTCTAATTGCATCATTTCTGTTAAATTCAAACATTTCCACAAGATATCCCCTCTCCGGACCATGGACAAATTTAAAGACTTCGATGAGATCTCCTCTCAGCCTTCTACATCTAAGTGAAAACATATTCAATTTCTTCCATCTTTCCCCATATGCCAGGTTGCTTATACCATTAACCATTTTTGTAGCCATCTTTTGTACTCGCTCTAAAAGCCAACAATCTTTTTCATAGCTAAGAGACCAAGCTTGGATGCAGTATTCCAAATGTGGCCTGACATATGAACAGTAAAGCTTCCTGATGACTTCCTCACTTCTGTATGATACATTTCTATTTATTGCCCCGAGCATTCTCAGTGCCTTCTTCCTGGCTTCCTTGGTCGGTTCTGATGCCCCCAACTTTATGTCTAGAATAACACCTAAATCCTTCTCCTGTTGAGTCACTGATAGCACTTGGCCACCCATCAAGTATGGAGCCTTCATATGCTGCTTACCTACATGCATGATTTTGCACTGATCAAAATTAAATTTCATTTCTCATTCTTTGGACCAGATCACAAGTTCGTCTAAGTATTTTTGCAGCGATATGCTCATTTTGACCTGTTATTCCCCTAAATACCTTCAAATCATCCGCAAATTTCACAAGATTACTGCTTAGGCCACTTTCAACGTTATTTACAAATGTAGTGAACAGTAGTGGCCCCAGTACTGACCCCTGGGGGACTCCACTAAGAACATTTTGGCATGATGACTGTACCATTTAGCATCACTCTTTGCTGTCTACCTGAAAGCCACAACACTATCCATTTTAAGATGCAATACCATGGGCCAGAAGCTGTATCATTAACCGTTTATGAGGTACCTTGTCAAAGGCCTTACTAAAGTCAATATATGCTACATCAACCTGATTTCCCTGATCAAATTGTTCTGTGGCGAAGTTAAAAAAGTCCAAGAGATTTGTAAGACACGATCGTCCTTTCCTAAACCCATGTTGAGTATCTTGAATAAATCTGTTTCCTTCCAGATGACTAACTATTCTATCCTTGATAATTGATTCGAGTACCTTGCAGACTATGGATGTGAGACCTACCAGCCTATAGTTTTAAACTTTCCCTCTTTCTCCTTTCTTGAAAATAGGAACTACATTTGCCCTTTTCCAATCGGTTGGAATTTCATGTTGTGAAACTAATGTACAAAATATTATACTAAGTGGAAATACCAGTTCCTTTTCAGCTTTCCGCAATACCATAGCATAAATTTCATCAGGTCCCGCTGGCTTGTTTGGCTTTATTTTCCTGATATGATTGTAAACAACATTACGATCAATAAAATCAACATCATTTATCAGATCACATGTCACTGAACTATGGTGTACGGTCGGCAGATTGGTGATATCTTCCAATGTAAACACTGATTTAAACTGCTTGCTCAGCTCCTCAACCATCTGACTATTCTCACCCAATGTAGTCCCATTTACTTCAAGTGGATCAATTGTGCTAGAAACTTTACTCAGTTTGTAGAAACTAAAGAACGTTTTACTGTTCCCACTACAGTTCCTAGCTAAATCCAGTTCTTTTGCTCACGCGTGAAGCGGCCCAAACCCTGTGTCGCCAGGACAGGGGAGACCAGTGCAGGCCAGCGCTCTAACCAGCTGAGCTACCGGGGCGGCAATGGGGTCTGCTACACTTTTTTGAGCCGGGTAAAGATTATGTTGGGTATATGTGCTTTATATTATAAGTCAGTATGTGCTTGATATTTGTGATTTATATAAGCTAAAAAGTACAAAAATTGTTAAAAACCTATTAATTACGTCATTTAATTCCAATAATCTGATTGGCTGACAAAGCACTGACGTCACTCGATAGTACGACTGCCAAGGGTATTATTTACAAGGTTATTTGCGCCTGACGAGGGTGGGGAAATAGCGTGCTGGCGAGAGTTTCGAATTTGTGCGTAAAAGTCCATGAAAATGAGCTCAACTGTGACTTATAAGTGGTGTTTTGTGCCTCAGTGCACTAATTCTACCTCTCTCACGCCTAACAAAATATTCCTACCAGTACCCCGTGCTGTTGAACCCCGACGTAAATGGGCCCAAATGGCGAGGCGTGACGATAAGGACAGTTTGGTGTCTTCTGCTCCCTGGTTCTGCTGTGAAGATCATTTTGAGGTAAGTTCAACCTCTGCCTGAAAATGGAAAAACTGGAGAAATTCAATTTGTACAATTTTTGCCCACTGCTCAGACTGTGAGGGGACTAAAACTCCTATTTTGGGTGCTGGGTCTCAGCGAGACCACTTTTCGTTTCTTGAATGTGTGTGTATGCAATAACTGTCAATGGATTCATTTCACTACCCCTTGGATCCACCTTTGCCCCTAGTCAATGCTGTCAATGCTCATTAGTACAGTAGGGGAAGGCAGGGCAATCCCAGACAGTTGGTAATGCCAGACACCATCCTGTAGATAAAACTATGACCACCGCTGATTAGCTGATGCTGTTTACGAAATATTTGGCCATCATCCAGCTCATGTGACAATCGATCATCCAGATCAGCTGCCTTATTTGGTTTTTGTAACCAAAAGATTGTTTTCCTGCCTTTGTTTTTATAAAAGTCATAAAGTCATAAAGTATTAAGGCTTAATAAGAGCCACAGGGGCCCATCTGGGTTAAGCCTATCTAGAAAAGGTACTAGAAATGTACATACTCCCACCCCAATCAATCCTTATCCCAAGTTCCTAGGAAGCTATGTATCCCAGCCTGTCTAGCACCACTCACTTGCTCCCGCATAACACCCTCAACAATCACAAGCTCTTCCCATCACACCCATCGTGCCACCATAGACAATCTCATCAGCATCACATCCCAAAGGAAGGTGCTGAATCCACTGTTAGGCACACCCCACACAAATTCATAAAGCGTTCAGACTTAATAAGAGACTCTCTTGCTATTGCATAATACACTCAACAATTTCAAACTCCTCCCATCATACCCACTGTGACCACCTGGGCATATGATGCCCCTGCTACAGACTGCCCTTTACATTTTACCCCTTCTGGCCATCCCTGTGAAGCAAGGGAAGCTTTGAGCTTGGAAAGCTCTGCCTTAAGGGCCCTGACCTCATCCTCTAGTGCCTGCATCCTGGTAGTAATCCAGAAATGCCCACCCAGGTTGTCAACACATGGTATGTGTGAGCCTGTCTTTTAATATTCTGCATGAAATGATTCATTCCAATTTTACAGAAATTCATGATCCTTTTGTCAACTGACCACATCTAAATGGTGGGTATAGGTACCTAGGTAAGCACATTTGTACCTGCAAACTTAACATGCACATAAATCATATGCCATGGCATGTATGCGAGGCCTGCTGACACAGCTTTAAGCATTTATGTGAACAATACAATTATTTGACCTGTTTGAAATTGCCAAATGATCACTAGGCCCCATGTCAGTCAGTGATCTATGGTTGCTAACTATTATTTTCTGTATCTACAAAAATGTAGAATATCAGCTGATGGGCATGTTAAAGAATAGGGGTAAATTCCAACTTACAAGTAACTAGGCCAAATTATGACCATCATACTCGTCTTAGGGGACACTATGTGCATGATATGGAGTAATGGTGCCCTAACCTATTCATTGCATTTACCACCTTTGATGCATGTTATATATCCCCCCTTGTACAAACATGGAGAAAAGTCTATGAAATTGTAGATTGCTGTGGATGTAGCCATATCCATCAGCCATAGGCAGCCAACTGATGTCATCATTCCTACTAAAATCCTTTTTGCCACCAGCATTTTCTGCCAGCCAGTTTTAATTGGTAAAACCAGTAGCATAAATAAATTATGCCAGCTGCTGCTCCCCCGCCCTCCTGTACCACAATCTCAAACCCCCCTGTAACCATCATGTCTCACCTCTGATTCTTCACCGCCCGGATCTCAGCAGACACGTGGAGGTCGGACTTGGAGAAAAACTCAGCTACCATGATGTGATTTATGTCAGGGAGGTTTCTAGAATCCGCTTTTACATGCCCAGGCTCCATCCTTCCAGTTAATAGTCCAATCTGACTGACTTTAATGCGAAAAATATGTCTCAAAACACTAATAGATACCCTCCACAACGAACGAACTTCCCAAGGCCGTATGAACTTCCCACCTTGTATACGCGTTTATATTGTTTGTCTCGTATGCGCCATTTGGCTTACTATCGAGTGACGTCACGCGTGAATACTGCCCCGAGGGCATTTAAAGAAAGTGGATTTTCTCCATGATTTCGGCATTTTCAACATTCAATATGAGCATTTTTGAACTCAGCGTGATTTTATACATCGGAAACCAACGCTGACCAAATTTGTGTAGCGGACCCCATTAGGGCTTTAGGGCGCACATTAGTCATGTAGCGCCCATTTGATCTTTTCTCATCGACAATTAACCGAAACCAAATTGTCTTCCCCATCGCTATGCTGCTCTTTGACAAATTATGGCTGCGCACCTGGTCGCTTGCGGCATACGATATATGTGCACTGTGTCCCCGCACTAATATTTCGTAGATATTAGGAATATAATGCGAAAACGTGGCCAAACTAACGTACGAAATTCGCTTTCAGGAATGAAGATGTTGATGAAATGTTGACAAACAGCACCAAATTATATTAAAAGAAGTCAGCGCACTAGGACAACAATCAAACATGGTTATCGCAGGCCGATGCTGGAAAATGTCATTGAAAATTCAAGAAGTCCTACGTTTCCAGGATGTAAAACGAGGCATCTTCATTAACCGCTGGCTTCCATCTAACATCAATAATTGCAAAGTGTTCGGTGGAAACGATGGTTTGGGCGGGCGGCATTTTTGTGTCGATACTAACAGTGGGATAGACCATGTGTAGCCAACGGCGAAGGGACCGGGCCAGCTCCGCCACAGTCGGCCGACCTCACGGCAGTCCAAGGACAGACAGCTGACGGCGTGTCCCGCTTTCACCGCGCCACCGCGCCGCGGCACGACTGGTCGGATCTCCACAAACAATGGCACTGTATAACCGCCAGACGGCAGTTTCCACAGCACGCCACACAACCGTCACTGAAGTAACTGCAGGGGTGTCAGTTTATGAAAATAATCGAGAGTTGAAGAATGTCAGTTGGCCACGAGACGGAATCATTAGTGGGCTCATGGGATTCCATATGTAACCACGAAAACACTGAGAGCGACAAGGCAGCATTGGCGGAGAGGGTGTGGCTCAAGGAGTTTTAAACCGACATCCCTGATTCTCAACGATTACAAGCGAGGCCGAAGCCAGTCCTCTTTGAAGTACCACACAAGTGACTTGATCGGCTAAGCCCGGACCGACCACAAGCATACAAGAACCTTACAACTTCGTAAAGACGTCATTGGAATAACTGATTAAGCATGCCTCTTTAGCTCCATTCTCTAAAAGTCGCATGTTTTTACTTGCAAGGCTTTGTAATGTTTGTTCCTTTTCCTACATTTCGTATATTATCATTTCATATGGTGCTACGTTTTAGAGTCTCGGCCATTTTTTAGTGAAGTTCCTTCACAGCCCAGTTTTGGTACCAAGGAATATGAGCGCAATACATTGTATTGTATTGTGCATTCCTCCATAACATACGACGGGACAAAGCGATACGACGGGATAGGGCTCAAGATCTCCCTTATTTTAAACATAATACATATGCATCGTCACAGACCGCCATATCTGAATGCCTCGTACAGTGGCGTCGCCGCGAATTTCATCTAGGGGAAGGTATAAAGGGGCCTGCTGCCCCCCAGACAGGGGGCCTCCATTGTGTTCAGGTTCCTATTACTTGTGTAGCCTCTGAGTATGGATTAGGAATGGGAAACGTGATTTCATGTTGATGCCGTACTTGTCCTCGGTTTGGTGCACACCTTATTCAAAACGCAACAGCCATAATCTTCTTTTTCGCTGATAACCGAGACATACCAGGGTATAAATATGGATAAACACCTAAGTGCCAGAACAAACGCATGTCTTGATTCTTCTGGTCGAGAAAGCATTTTCAATTTCGCGAAGGTGACAAGAAGTGGATTTTTTTTTTGGTCGCCATCTCCGGGATTGATTTATTTTACATCTGGTGCTGACTGCAGGGCACCCGACACACAAGCTAAAATAATATATCATCAGCGAATAAATTCACTGCAAAAACAACCATTGAAACAAAATGCATCAATGACAATGCAACAATGCAACAATGGCGATGTACAAATAATGCAAAACCTTCAAATTCCACGCACTAACGCCCATGGTTTTCGCTGTGCTGCACCGTTTCAGACGTCATTGACGTCGTTTGACGTCGTCAATGACGTCGTTCAGAAGACATTGAAGCTAAAAAGCCTGTAATAGCCTGTAAAAAGACTGTGGTGGTGAATTGGTGTTTAGGGACCGTCGACATCTAGGGTCATTTTGCGCCCATTGTAAATAGATTGTAATCGGAGAAAAAGCTTGTAGGAAGAAAATGCATACAATTCTCCCCATTTTATATGGAGCATGGGTGTTGTTTTGTATGCTTGAGAGGCGGACTTTCATTATCAATGTCGGCTTTGCCCACATGGACGTGGTTCTGAAAAAAAATATTGGGTTACCAGTGGAGTATCTATAATTTGCGTCAGAGGAGGGGGGGGGGGCAGATTTGGAGGGAACCCACCTAGCTCAATTAAAAGGTCCAAGGATTTCGATCACCATTTTGTCAAATGAGAACATTTAAAAATAAATAATTAGTGGCCAACTGGATTTCCATGGGAGGGGCCTTATCTACCACTATCGTTTCTGATTGGTCGGGATTCAAGCCTAACTCCCCCACCCAATTCGAAGGTTTGCTTTTGGTATCCCTTGATAAGTCACCTCACACTGCTGAAATTACACTTACACAAATCACTTACAAATGTAAAATTTACCAATTTAAGGCATGCCAGTTCATAACTCCCGATCGCCGCGACGTCAACCTTCGTCCATGTGCACACCCATCCTGCGAATTCGCCACACTTCGCGCGATGATACGGTTTCTGCTGGACCTACGTGTTGCAAATTGCTGTCAAATGATAGACATGTGGCATATTTAAAGCGTTTAAATGTTTTGTATGAGCGTTCGCTGCGAACATTCAATTAATTAAATTCGATCATTAGTTCTCTACTCCCATATTTTCTGGTCGTTAGTAAATGTCGATTCCCGCTGGGCTTTGATGCAACTCATATCTTTGGTCAAATATGTTCCCAGATTGGCCACCGAACCGAGCGTTTCGGCGTTCTTTATGGACCCTTTGCGTCTTTCTTCGTCTACGGATGTCTTAGGGCCCCAACACCCTGCGTTTATGTTAGGCCCCAGACATACATTTTTGAGAGCTCTGACGTGAATTTTCGATGCCCAGACCAAATTTTTGGAACTGCCGATGGGAATTATTGGCCCCGAGCGCAATATTTTGTTTGACCGATTCGAGCTTGCGAGATGAGTTGTACTCAGCTGCAGTGATAAATTATTCGTTAAATAGGGTGGAAAATACAACTTTCTGAACACTCAATCGACATCCTTCCCCAAGAAGTATCGACATCCTGCTCCATGATGGGTGCTTATCTTCGAAGTCTTCGTGTCTTCTTTCTATCAGTATCTCACTTATAAGTATGATGTTAATGCTTCTAATAAGGAATAGTGACACACGACCATTTCTACGTAATTTCGGATAAAGGGATTAACTATGATGTGATATGGCGTACGATACCTGTTTATAGCATAGGTAATTTTCTTCCTGTCCCGAATACAGCTCTTCCTAAATTATGAACCTCAAAGCAAATGACAAATGTACAGTCGTATGTGCCTACACCGTTGGCTCAAATTTGAGTATGAAAAAACATCAAAAGCATTTTATTGACACTAATTCAATGGCAAATTTCAACATCCTTCTGTGCCCGTTTAGACATCTCGCACCTAACGAAAAACTATTATTTTAACCCTGCCTAGCTGTGACACCAACGCAATTTTGGCGGTTCCTGTTGCAAATTGTCGGGCCTGGGAGCGAGTTTTCTGTTGTTTGTTGTATTCATTTGATGTCCTCTACGCGTATTCTGGTGGACCGGCGAATTTTGATGGCCCCAGCGCGACTTTTGGGGCTCCGGCACGATTCTTGGGAGTTTGATTGATTATTTGGGCTTAATGGCGCGCAGACTACGAGGTCATTTAGCGCCCATATTCTTGCGAGCTTACGCCTCTCAGGAGGGAGTAAGCTTTGGCTACTTGTCCCTTTGTTGGCAAACCAAAGTTTGTCACTTGCGGCCGCTGAAGGAGATTTTTCAACCGATGGCACCATTCGGAGAAGAAAAGCACTTAATTAAGCACGTACGGATAATTTTTTGCCGGACCTGTTCTGAATTTTCCAGTGATGGAGTCGATTCAATCCAGTCCCGGCGTGAACTTTTTGGACATCGGGTTCTATCTTTTTAAAGGCCTTTGTGCGAAATATTCTGGTCCCGGTACGATTATTCGGTCTCCATGTGGTGCGATTTCGTCCGGTGCGCGGACACGATTTCCGGAGCCCGACGGGATTTCGGTGGGCTTTGACCCAATTTGTGAGGCCGCAGAGTGACATTACACTTAAGCATCAAATTTTGGGAGGTCAGCTGTTTTGGCGCCCCGGCGCGACCTTCTGGGCCCTCAGTGTGATTTTCAGGGGCTACAACGCGATTTTTTTAAAGTCCAATTGTGATCCTTTGGGCCCCGACGACATTTGCTTGGATCACTCCCGCGAGTTTTAGCGTCCTCGACACTTTTGGGTTCGATATGTTTTGGTGGCTTTTTGCGTCATTGTTGGGGCCCCAGTGTGATTATCCATGTCCGGATTGTTTTTAGTTACCCCGGCTTCATTTGTTTTGATCCCAACGAGACTTTTGGGACCCGGCACGAACTGAAGTGCTTCTAGTGTGATTTTCAGGGTCCGGGGTCGACTTTTTGGTACCTATAGGCTATGCGTGATTTTCAGGGACCCGGCCGGATTTTCTATTTATTATTTTTGTTCCATGCATATATATACACACACACACACACACATATATATATATATATATATATATATATATATATATATATATATGTATGTTATCATATATTATAATATATATTACTTTATATCATTTGTATTCAAATTAATCCCTATTTTCTAAACATATTTTTAGACTGAAAAGGGAAAATGACAAATCAACATCATCAGGGTATCAGACCTGGCGGAGGGGGGGGGCAGACCCATCCCCTCCCCTCCGCAAATACCCACCCAGGATCTCAATCCATGGCCGCAAGATTGGCTTTACAGTACGAAGACAGGGACAGACACAAATGGCACTGTGGCGCGTGTGCTCCCCATGGAAGATGGTGCCCTTCCAGGAGGGCTCGAGTGCATCCTCCTCGAATTTGTCCAGCCAGAGGCACACCTTTGAAGAAAAAGGCACCCCTTTAGGGTGTTTGAATGTACCCCCTCCAATTTGCAGTCAGAGGCGTTCCTCCAGACAGGCACCACCCATGACAATTCCTGGATCCACCCTTGAACCGAAAAACATCTCTTAATCTGAGGAGAAGAAGCTTGCTAGGCCTGACACGAAGGCGCCCAACTATGCGCCTTAGTCATATCATCGCAATATCTGCGGTATTTTCATGCCATTTTCCGTGAGTACAAGTCATTAAATAAAACATTTACCCACAGATTATGTGACTTTTCACTCATCTCGACTATACGACAGCATGGGCATGAATCAGTATGGCGAGCTATACACGCCTAAGGTTTAACACGCGCCATGGATGGGGGGGGGGGGCGAAATCCGCCCATCCCTCCTGTTTTTCGTAGATAACTCCAGATTTTACCGGCCAATATACGTCATTGTTTGTGCACCTGCTTAGAAATGAACGGCACGCTGTTTAAAGTAAGAAAAAAGAAAATCGACCGAAACTTTTTCGAGTTAGGGGTTGGTAACCTCAAAATTTTTTATCAGCACCAGACCACAAATATTGGCGCTAATGCGTTTCCCGCATATCGGCAAAATGGAAGTGTTCTTGACAACACAAGCGGCTTGTTTGATGCACATTGTTATGCTATATCATTTGAAAGTCATGTTAGGTCGCCGAGGTCACCATGACAGGCTAATGGAACCAAGCATGGTCAACTGGAATGTTGTCATCAGTGGAAATGACTGTCATGCGATTGACGTCACTTTGCATGTTACTCCCTACACATCCTACTGTTTGTAATTGTGTGCTTAAGTGTTTCTATACTTTATTCATGTAGTTCACTCCTTTCTTTGCGAAGCCGATTGTGCCGAGCCGCCCAACGGAGCAGTCAGGTGGGCAGCCCGGTTCCGGTAACCGGAGCAGGTAATGACCTGATAAAGTGCTCCTAGATAGGTGACCTGAGGTCAAATGGCGAATCTGGCACATGCATTACATCATTAGTAATTTCCAAAACATCATTAATGCCAATTTTGGAACATTTAAACACAATCACAGCCATACATACCAATGACAAGCCAAGCCACGCAAAACCAGAGATCTTAGGGAGGCGGAATCCGCCCCCCCCCCCATCCAGTGCGCGTAATTTTCAGAGGCCCTCCAGTGCGCGTGTTAAAGCACCATGTCACTGGATCAAATTTGCCATGTGACTGCTGAAATTAACAGATGCATGATGTCAAAAGCACCGCGAGAATCAGGTCAACGGTGGTTCGAAAAGTATCTTAGACTAGGACTGCGTTGTGGCCATGGCGGGCTGGCGTAGGCCGTGTAAGGGCACCGGGAACACCGGAAGTTGCGGGTTAAACGTTCGCCATACTGGCAGCGCGACCAGCCACTGATAATATGGGTCAGGGCTACCCCAGCACCGTTCACGCCAGCCCCGCGTGTTCCACCATTGCAGGCCGACGGCTTGCATGTCGGCCCGCCATCTTGTACGATGAAAGCTGGTTGGGGAGCGATAATTATGAGCGTAACCTTTAACACTTGAATGGCTTTTGGAGCCATAGTGCGAGCTGCAGACCTCGCACAATGGCAAGTTTGTGGCCATTCTGGCTATGCCTTGCAGTGCCAAATTTAAAGCAAAATTACATAAAAACGAAATCATGGGCGTATAGGCACATTATATGATGAAAAACGATGCAATATGACATGAAAAATATTCCATGATGAACTTGAAAAAGCCTGAAAACGATATCATTCCAACGGAGCGCTTAGATCGTTCAGATAATCAGGATATTATCTGGCTAAAAATCCGCATTGATCAAGTTGCTCATGTATTGACGGGCAAAGTTCGAAAGTATAGAAATCCCACGAACTACAGTGCACGCACTAAATGCACACTTACCCTGGAGATGCAATGGATGAAGTGTCACATCTCCTCCCTCAAGACAAAGGTAAAATCAGAAAAAAAATAACAGACTAAAAACCTAAAAAGAATAATGATAACGTAAAAAATTAACCTCGGTATCAATAGAAGCACGCAAAAATATGGTAACCTATTTCACCCCTTCGGCCTATTCCACTTGTTACAATAATGTTCGGAACAGCAGTAAAAAAAAAGGTCTCGTGAATTCGCATCTCATGCATATCACCTAACAGCTATCTCCGCTCCGGAAGAATTATCTAGCAAGCACATAATGAATTCAGCTCCGGGGTGAATGCTCAATTAATTCAGCACTTAGAATGCGGCGGCTAACAGCATGGGCTTTCGTCTTTGAAAATTGTTGTTTTGGAGGGGGAGAGCCACAATATATGAAGGCAATGACCGGGACCAAATGGATTATGGGGCGCACTCGATAGGGTTCCACATTACGAATTGATATTATTGGAGCGAGGAGACAAGGTCAACATTAAGGGGGAATTTACAGTTATTTAGGGGCAGCAGTGATTGGCGATGGTGAGACATGCAATGCAGACGATCGCTCCACCTACAGCACCGATTTCTGAAGTAGTGTTTGGGGCCCCATGCAATAGCGCAGCCCTGAAGGCGATGGAATGGACATCGGACCTAACCCAATTAACCAACTTCAAACTAACCTATGTAATCTACTAACTAATCTAAGCTATCTAATCTACTAACTAATTTATATAATCTACTAACATACTAATCGGACTAACTTAACCTAATATTTCCATAGAGGGCAACACATGCTCCCAGTGCCCCTTGCTCTTCATCCTCCCGTACCGCAATTTCAGTATCAAACATTCAATGGACGCAATGTTTATTGCCACAGACGCCCAACTTTCTAGACATAGTGATATGCAATTGTGCATTTATTATCGATGAGCTCTCAATGTATCTTCATCTTTCTGTTTTGCCACAAGCGTTCCAATACCTATCCGCGTTGCAGTTTAGACTGGAAACGTATCTGGGTTGATATTCGCGTGACTTATAGTGTTAGGCCAGTGACGGTTGCCAAATTAAATACGTGATGTGAATCGTATATAAACGAGCACCGAAAAGTATGGCAGACAGGGGCGTCGCCACCGGGGGGGGGGGCAGAGGGGGCAATTGCCCCCCCTGCCGTGAGACTGGGGGGAAACACCCAACATGAAATTTGAGAAGGTCCCCAGGACGAAAACGAAACCCCCAGGACGAAAAGGAGGCCCTCAGGACGAAAAAGAGGCCCCCAGGACGAAATGAAGGTACCTCAGGACGAAAAGGAGGCCCCCGTGTCGAAAAGGAGGCCCTCCAGGACTAGAAGGATGCTCCCAGGACGAAAAGGAGGCCCCCAGGACGAGAAAGAGGCCCCCAGGACAAAAAGAAGGTACGTCAGGACGAAAAGGAGGCCCCCAGGACGAAAAGGAGGCCCCCAGGACGAAAAGGAGGCCCTCCAGGACTAAAAGGAGGCCCCCAGGACGAAAAGGAGGCCCCCAGGATGGAAAGGAGGCCCTCCAGGACAAAAAGGAGGCCCTCCAGGACGAAAGGAGGCCCTCCAGGATGAGGAGGCCCCAAGACGAAAAAGAGATTATACAAATTAGGGGCCTCCAGGAAGAGGCCCCTAATTTGTAAAAAGAAGTCACCTAGGAGAGGGTAGGAGGCCCCAGAAATCAAGCGTGTGCCAAATATTGACACAGAGGCCCCAGGACGAAAAGGCCACCAGGACGAAAAGGAGGTTCCCATGATGAAAATGAGGCCCCAGGACGAAAAGGATACCCTCTAGGACGAAAAGGAGGACCTCCAGGACGAAAAAGAGGCCCTCCAGAACGAAAAGGAGGCCATCCAGCCCTCAGTTTCCCATTCCCGAGCCATACTAAGGGCCTAAAAAGAATAGGAGGCCCTAACACAATGGAGGCCCCTTTTCGGGGAGCAGGAGGCCCCCTTTCGATCTCGCCCCCCCCCCCCCCCCTGGAAGAATCTCGTGGTGACGCCACTGCTCATACCACGATACATCCAGCTATATACCTATGACATATGGTCTCCGCTGCATGACATGGCTGCGGCTGGAATGTGTCGTGTTATGATATGAAAAGATACCGATGTCACACAGCATTTGCTCCGTCCGTACTACACGGTCCTGACCCAAAACTTCATCGCACACTATGTGCTGTATAAGCAGTACACATTTTACACATTTTTTCTTCGCTGCGAGAATTCGTGGACGAAAGCATGAAATATAATTTAATAGGAGAATGTATGGAGCATACAGGTGATATTGTAGCGAAAATCAAATGTTGAATGTCTTTTTTTTAGCATTGCATAGTCAGTCACACAATCCACATACACATTTGCCGTGAACAGGCACCGATGGGCGCGAATGACTAAATCTGGTCGAGGCACCCCAAAGCCCAAATAACTAACTAATGAAGCACCGACGCATCAAATGACCCTTAGTTAGAATACGGCTGACGCTCCGAACGTGATGGTCACAGCTGTATCAGCGGTCCCACCGATTCTATTTCCGTCCGGGCGGCCTGAAACGCATGCGATAACTATCGCTCGCCTAGTCCCGCCACAGAGGCCGCGCCGTCGCAGGTCGCGTCACACGACCAGTGACGTCACCAACTGGTGACGCTGATGCGGTGGGCTCCGGCGTAGCAGGACCTAGTGCCAGCGGTGATTCACCGGACATGATCGAACAGGAACGGCACATATTTAGACAGAGCCAATATTGGCCGCTTCGTTCAGACCGACTACTGAATGTAAAAATGCGTCCTAGAACTGAAATAACCAACCACTACTGAACGTAGTCAGCGGGAACAATGCGAACGTTTTTCTGCAATAAAAACGCAATCAAAATGCACAATTTTCCAATTGTGCTGAACTTGCGAAATGAAAATCGTTCTGCTTAACTGGTTAAATGAAAATTTCAGTGTCAGAGGAACTAGCTCCACCTGATTTGAGCTTCTACTTAGGTGATTTACGATCTACTTAGATAATTTACGACCTGATATTAGGCAAGTATTGTACTTACAATTGTATTGTATCCATGAGGCGCCACTGTGGTGGACCGGCTACCCATGGGTCACTCAAACTTCGTGGCATTCAAGAATACGCCTATGGGACTTCATGAAACAAATCGATCTGAAAACCATCCCATACCCTAATAAAAAGGCGTGCGAGGTAACATTATCCCTCAATATTTGCTGTGCTGCAGACTGCCCAAACAAGACTGTGAAGGTGGACACCCTATTCACTGAGCTGTGGCTAGCATGTGCTTGTACTTACCATTCAACATTAACTATTTCAGCATTACAAATTAAAAAGGGCGCCACGGGATGCCAATTTATTTATTTTTTCCAAAAGCGAATGGGCTTTATGGACGATTGTTGGAGTTATAATTACCATTCGACGAAAGCTACATCAGCGGGAATACCAGCAATAACCAAATTACCGTCGCATGAAATGCACAGCAATGCCTGGGAACACGGCGTCATGCGCCACAATCAGATGCAGTAATTAGCCAGATTGTGGCTCTCACTGAGGTTGATTCATTCCAGCTTGCCGAAATATCACCGCGTCGGTACCCGCTACCGGAATGGACACGAGAGAAGATAGCTAGTATTGGCTTCTTGCCAGCTTTGCATCAGCTGGGGCTTTCTGTGTATTTTGGCTTTCGCTGGCCTCTCCTGCTCATGGCGTCACCTCCCACGCATGCGAGCAGATTCAACTCCAAATAAACATTGCAGACGATGCGATTTATATTTTAGTAAGAGGGCGCGATAGCGAGGAGAAGTGAGAGGAGAGAGGAGAGAGGAGAGAGGAGAGGAGAGAGGAGAAAAGATAGAGATAGAGAGGAGAGGATAGAGGAGAGGATAGAGGGGAGAGAGGAGAGGAGAGGAGGGGAGTGGAGATGGGAGAAGAAAGAGGGAGGATGACAGGGGAGAGGGGAAAGGAGAGAGGAGAGGAAGAGAGAGAAAGTTACGCCCACTGAAAATCGTCCCCCGTCATTCCTAGCTCGTATGTCAATGGTTACAGATATAATCGATCAACCGCAGCGTCTATGTTTCCATGAAATAACTTCCACGGCAGCAATTATTTTTGGCAGATACGTTCCCGCGGCATAACTGTAATGCGGAACAAACAAAAGGTGCATAACTGCGGCCACCAAACGAGAAGAAAATTGTAATCGTGCCCGTCGAAAGAAAGCTTCCATGCTCCCTTCCCAAGCCGCAGACCGGGGAAACCTTCCCCTGGACGGCAATCACCGTGGTAAAACCATGGTGGCATGGTTTCGCCAAACAATGTCGGGCAAATGTCGACCTGCCAGCGACGCCATGTCAGGGCCCGACTACGTTGTGGCGGCGGGCATCGAGCCGCCTGCATACCTCAGCAGAGCGGGCTATTGTCGACCGGTTCGCCTGGTTCTCTCCAGCACTCCCCCCTCCCACCTGCTGGAGCGACGCCAGTCCGCCGCCGCCCGGACGCCGCATAGGCTAGTGATGCAAAACTAGATGTGACCCAACCCACCGACAGGAAATAACCCGGAATTTGGGTCTGGACCACACCTTAACCTCATTTTTTACCACCGCTTTGGCCCTCTCAAGTAAAAATTGATCCCGTGCTACGGGGGTTGTCCCTGAACCTGACAAATGAAGGTGAGGAGGCCCTTGGATGGTGCCCAGATTGGCATACCTAGCGTCGCCCGTCCCGTTCCTGGCGACTGGTGGCGGCACGGCGGGGCAACCGCGATGGCCGCCAGCATTGCGTCAGCTTCGGCCGGCCGGGTGATTGCGCTGAATTCCGTCCGCCTACGGGCTGTGCCAAGCGACGCCGACACCACGCACGGGCGCGGCGGCGACGAAGCCGCCGGTCATGGCTCCGCCGCCGGCCGCGCTCCGCGTGCCAACACTGCCACCGCGGCCACTGCTGACGATCCAGCTGCTATCAAGGATTTATTCCGTGGAAAATATATGGAACAGTACGATCACGCTCCCCAGATACAAAATACGCAACCAGTGCAGGACCAGCGTATGGCATCTTAAAGACGGAGTTATCATTGCGCACGGGTGTCTTCATTCGCCTTCGTGCTTCTTACTACAGATAGAGGCGATTTGCTTGTTACTTCTATACTTCGTAATTGTTTGTGCTAGTGGCCTGTCTGGTGGCGGTGCATTTGTGCTTTAAGGCGCGTCGAATAGCGGCCTGTCTGGAACAGACCACAAGGAGACAGCGGCAGATCCATAAATTATAATCTGGGGTGGGGGGTGAATAGCGCATCCTTGAGAGGCGCGTTTTCCCATCCGAAGGGGCACCACATCTCCCAGTTTCTCATTGGATCCGCACTGCAAGGAGACGGTCGAGACGCTAGGCATGACTGTATGTAGACAGCGATCTGTTGACACCGATTCGCACTGAATTATAAGCAGACTGGCTTTGACAGGCTGCAGAATGTGTGGCTTATTCCGCCGAGTGTTCCGGACATGTTAGAGTTAACGTCGCGGCAGACATATTCTACTCATTGCTCCGAGTCAGCAGTTGCCGAATTCATATCTACCGTGACGCTTCGGCACGGAGTGCCATGGTGGTCCGGCTGTGATTAATGACTCCCGAAGTCCTGAATTAAGGGCTCCTGAATTGCTCGTGTTTATCTTGCGGTATTACAGCAGATTAAGAGGATACCTTTGGGCTTTGGTCGCCTGCGAAGCAATCCGAACGCAACTGCAAAGCAGAAGGTATGAAACAAGAGCACCTACATCCAGGGGCGTCGCCACCGGGGGGCAGAGGGGGCAATTGCCCCCTGCCGTGAGACCGGGGGGCGCCGCCCCCTGAAATTTGAGGAGGCCCCCAGGATGAAAAGGAGGCCCCCCAGGACGAAAATAAAACACCCAGGACGAAAAGGAGGCCCTTAGGACGAAAAAGAGGCCCCCAGGACGAAAAGAAGGTACCTCAGGACGAAAAGGAGGCCCCCCATGACGAAAAGGAGGCCCTCCAGGACTAAAAGGAGGCCCCCAGGACGAAAAGGAGGCCCTCCAGCACTCAGTTTCCCATTCCAGAACCATACTAAGGGCCTACAAAAATAGGAGGCCCTAACACAATGGAGGCCCCTTTTCGGGGAGCAGGAGGCCCCCTTTCGATCTCGCCCCCTGGAAGAATTTCGTGGCGACGCACTGCCTACATCTGTTACAAAGTGAAAAATACTTCGTGTTTTAGAACAATTTCATGATGCTAATACCAACCTGACACGCCAATGGTCTTTAAAATGCTTCTTCAAGAACTTTGGTAATTCTCCTATGTAGATAACAAAATGAATTGGTTTCAAACGAATTAGAACGGACCCAGATTCTTAGGGATGCACTTGAAAAAAAGTTCACAAACCTCAAGGTTCATGATTGTCTCTGTATCGGCTCGGCCCGCAAACGTCCATGCGCCCACCTTCCAGTTTCCAACGCGGCCATGCACACATCTTTGCAATCAACAGGGGCGGTCCGCACATTAGGGCACATAAGGCAGTGCCTCACCTCAGAAGAGGTGAAAGATCTTTCTCATGTTCTTCTTGTACATAGCGATGCTCTTATCCACTGGAAAATCACAAAATTAAAAACTTAAAATGAAACGTTCATTGGTGATTCGTAATTATCGTGAAATTCTAAGTTAAGATTTACATATTCAAATTGGAACAGCTCTATCATTAATCTGAAATACGTATGAGCGAGGCAAGCCTTAATCCAAATGTCGCAATATTATGCGCTTTCGTTTTATACGAAGCGCAGGGTTTGCAGCCTTCGCAAGATAAACTAAAACGTATCTGTGGAGTGCATTGTACCGTCAGAGGAAATTGTGTGCAAGTTGACTTTCGGGCTAAATTAGAACATGTTTCACACAAAACGTTTCCATTGATTCATGCAATTAAGGAATTGTGCGACATTGTAGGGTTGGAGCAAGTTTCCTACCTTCATAGATGGGGAGGTGAGAAATCCTGCTCAACTATGAGAGTTCAAGAACGGTGGGCCAAGAGTGGGCTTTGATGTGGTCCTCAGTTATGCCCCCCCCCACCAACAGCCTGCTTTGGAGTATAATTTGTCTGTGGTGCACAATGTATGCAAAATTAGAAACATCTAATGCTAAATTCAAGGAGTTAGAAACTTGTGAAAAATGTTCAAAGAAATCTGAGAATTAGTTTTCCTTGGCACCGCTGAGCAACTCAAAACCACTCTGGATCTTCCAATGCATTCACTTTGTACTGGTATGTTGAACTTCCTAATTCAAAACCAGGCTATGTCTGACTAAATGTTTGGTCTGACCTTTGGGTTTATAATATTGTTCATGTTCCTCATAGTTGGTAGGCAAGTGTCCATGCCTGGAGACCCCAAGTTGGTATGTGGTTTGGACTCCTTGGTTTGGTATCCAGGTGCTCACGATATCATTGAGTGTGTCGATAAAGTAGTGGTTTCGCTAATGACGAAATCAAAGTCATTGGTGCAAACAGGTATCTCCCGGAAAAATGCAAGTAGGCAAATATCGCTTCGATTTGCATCAATGGAGACAGAAAAAGCCGCCGGATTCAAGATCCGATGCCGTGCTTTCTCTTGCTGGGTAGACGCTGGAACGCGATACTTATGAGCACGGCATGAGCCTCATGTCTCGCCAGCACTGTGAGCAGAAGAGCACGGCTTTATTCCTCGGCGTTCCTGTGCCAATAGTTATCTGTGGGATGACTTCTGCTGAAGAAAACGCGTCTTGTAGCGTAGAAACAGTCTTGTCTCCTAGTGAAAGCCGTACCAAACCAATGGGCGTAGGGAACGGACCGTCCTGGTTGTTTGTTATTCACCATGCCGGGCCCAAATATCCAGGCAAGACCATCCAAATATCCAAATATCCACGACAGCCTAGTCACGTGCGTAGCAACAAGGCGTGGGCAGGGTACACGAAGGCCTTAGCGTCGATTTTTGGAAACCATCAAGCACATGCTCTCAATGCTCTGTGTTCTCATATATATATATATATATATACATACGCATACATATAGTTTTGGTAGCCATTAAGCCCGTGGATGTTGCATGGACAGAATTACCTTCACGGCTGGCACGCTGCATATATTTGGGACGTTTCTACGCCATTGATTACAGTGGTACACAAATTAAGAAATATAGATTGGTCATGATGCATGCAATAGCGTAGCCATGATTTGCTCACGGGGGACGAACATCTGAACTCCCTCCCTACTTAGACTCCCCCACTTTTCTGAAACTCCTCAGATTTTGGGTACTTTGTTTCCAAAACGACCCTATACATATACACCGGGCTATTTTGGAAGTTTAAATTGATTTTTTTTGTAAGCTAGCATCCAATTTGGAAGTTATGAATCTTAGGAGATGATACGCACCTGGACACTATGATGCCAAACACAACACCGTTGAAGATGAGAGAAGACCCTCGTTATTTTACGGACCGGCACTAAAGGCAGGGGAGGTACCCTGACACCTACACGCCGATCACGTGAACGCCTAGGTCGGGACAATATAGGCAGCTGTATTTTATCGCGTCGCCAGTCCCATCGATTGGGCATGGCCAGCCGGCCAGACGGGCGGCGGGTCACCTTGAGCGGTAACCTTCGTTGTCCGGCACTGCGCCGCGGCAGTCAGCTGATGGCCGTATCGACCGTGGCCCTTCCACACGTGCCGTGGCTCCCTGCAGCTCACGCGGCGGCGGCCGCCCGCCGGGCGCTGGCCGCGCCTGTAGCTGGCAACGGTGGAAACACGGCATTGTCCCAAATGTTGCCATCCAGAGCATTACCTCCTGTTGAGAAATCATCCAGTCCTTTTGGGCGAAAGGACTAGCTTCAAAATGGCTCCCAATGCATTGCTGTTTACGAAATGTCCGTAACTGACCGGAAGGAAGGTACAAAAAGGATTGCTTCATGTAAAAAATACCCTCCGACGTGTTAAGTCCCACGATTATGCATCCTACGAAGCATAGACACGCGTCTTCAAGATTTAAACAAATGTGTGGGTCCATCTGCACACCCAGTGGATCACAAAGCGCAGGTGTCAACACGACATCCGGAAATGTATTTTTTGCTACTCGGACCCAGTGCGATGGCGAAATATCCCAAGAATACCATGGACGAAGTGTCAATGAAGCCCATTGAGGATAACAATTACAGAGGGAGGGGAGAGAGACAGAGAGACAGACAGTTATTAGGGCTTTAAGGCGCATGGACTACATTGGTCATGTAGCGCCCATGAGACCTAACCTAACCTAACCTAACAGAGGGAAAGATAGATATAGATATAGAGATATAGCTAGAGAGCTAGATATAGAGCTAGAGAGCTAGATAGAGCTATAGAGAGAGCTATAGAGAGAGCTATAGAGAGAGCTAGAGAGAGAGAGCTAGAGAGAGCTAGAGAGAGAGCCAGAGACAGAGCAGAGAACAGAGACAGAGCCAGAGACAGAGACAGAGACAGAGCAGAGACAGAGACAGAGACAGAGACAGAGACAGAGACAGAGACAGAGACAGAGACAGAGACAGAGACAGAGACAGAGCCAGAGACAGAGACAGAGACAGAGACAGAGACAGAGAAGAGACTTAGAGACAGAGAGAGACAGAGACAGAGACAGAGACAGAGACAGAGACAGAGACAGAGACAGAGACAGAGACAGAGACAGAGACAGAGACAGAGACAGAGACAGAGACAGAGAAGAGAAGAGAAGAGAAGAGAAGAGAGAAGAGAAGAAAAAAGAAAGAAGAGAAAGAAAGAGAGAGAGAGAGAGAGAGAGAGAGAGAGAGAGAGAGAGAGAGAGAGAGAGAGAGAGAGACCGGCGCTAAGTCTCGCCAGACTGTGTCGACATACGGCGTCTGTTCTGAGGTCGGAAGGTGTACCGTCTCAGATGTCATAAACATGTACGAGATCTTAACATAAACATTCTCACCTCTTTCATCAGGCCATTATATATCGTACATGTTCATTTTTTACTGTATTGTTTTTAACCAGTCACCATTTTACCATTCTGAAGTAGAGTGTCACGCATGGGCGGCGTGTTTGAGTGTATGTATGAGGACCACCATAATTGGGGCACTGTTCCTGTGTGTGGCAAACCGAATAAATAAATAAATAAAATAACTAAGTACCGTGACCGATGCCAAGTTTCGCCAGGCTGCGTCGAAACACGGCGTCTGTTCTCAGATAGGAGCAGCGCCGTGGCCGGTTCAGCTCGCCGTGACCAGACTGACTTTCCCGGAAGTTGGCAGCACCACGACGGGTGACGGTGCGGCCGGACCAGGGTTGGTGACGGTGCGGCCGGACCGGGGCTGGTGACGGTGCGGCCGGACCGGGGCTGGTGACGGTGCGGCCGGACCGGGGTTGGTGACGGTGCAGCCGGACCGGGGCTGGTGAAGGTGCGGCCGGACCGGGGCTGGTGACGGTGCGGCCGGACCGGGGCTGGTGACGGTGCGGCCGGACCGGGGCTGGTGACGGTGCGGCCGGACCGGGGCTGGTGACGGTGCAGCCGGACCGTGGCTGATGACGGTGCGGCCGGACCGGGGCTGGTGAAGGTGCGGCAGGACCGGGGCTGGTGACGGTGCGGCCGGACCGGGGCTGGTGACGGTGCGGCCGGGCCGGGGCTGGTGACGGTGCGGACGGACCGGGCAGGCTGACGCGGCCAATGGGCCACAGTCGGGATCAACGGGATCACGCGGGGAGTCGGACCACCAGCCAGACAATGAGCCGTGCACGGTCGGGTCACCAGTCAGACCACAGGTGCCACCCTGTCAGATCACCACTCAGACCACAGGTGTCACACTGTCAGATCACCACCCAGACCACAGGTGTCACACTGCCAGATCACCACTCACCAGACCACAGGTGTCACCCTGTCAGATCACCACTCAGACCACAGGTGCCACCACCCCCACCCTAATCATCACTCAACCACAGGTGCCACACTGCCAGATCACCACTCAGACCACAGGTGTCACACTGCCAGATCACCACTCAGACCACAGGTGTCACACTGCCAGATCACCACCCAGACCGCAGGTGTCACACTGCCAGATCACCACTAAGACCACAGGTGTCACCCTGTCAGATCACCACCCAGACCACAGGTGTCACACTGCCAGATCACCACCCAGACCACAGGTGTCACCCTGTCAGATCACCACTCAGACCACAGGTGCCACACTGCCAGATCACCACTCAGACCACACGTGCCACTGTCAGGACACCACCCAGACCACATGTGCCACACTGTCGGAACACCACCCAGACCACATGCGGCACTGTCGGTCAAGGTAAAGTGAGGTCACGTCCAGAAAAGTTCAACTAGTCGTCACGCTTTAACGAATACAGATATTTTAGTGAAACGTTCAGTGTTTGTTTATATTTATGGAGGAAACAGCACGCACCAGAGTATTATTTTTGTTTTATTTTTTATGACATTAGTTTTGCATATTCGACCATTATGGGTAAAATCGAATATTCTGGCCAAAGTAAGCATTCTTTTTATGAGTGTGGCGACTTCAAACGTTTCGCAGTGCGCTCTTCCCCGATAAAAATTAAATTAAAGTAAATTAGAAACACAAAATTGTGAACGTTAAAAAATAACATGTTGATTATTGGGCACGCAAAAATGTTAGGGCCAGGGCCTTCCTATTCTGATTCAAAATGTTTCTTCTTCTATTCTTCCACAAAATGTACTCCCCAGAGCCAAGCAAATGAAGTCAGTTATGAAAACAGAACTCTCGAAACGTTACTTCTTGGTGATAAAATTTGTGGATTGTTTCTGGCCCTACTCGTCGAGCACTTCCCGATAACATCTCTTTCGTTTTCTTGGGACGCTTAGTTTGCAGATTAGGAGGGGTGTATCACACACCCCTCGAGACGGGGTGCGAGGTTTATGCATTCCTGTGAGGTGTGGGTTAATGCATTCCTGAACTGGCTGTCCTGATTATTGGACAGCTAGCCACAGGAAAGCGTGGAATCATTTCTGACACAAGGTGTATTATCAATCGTAGGAAGGCACGCCGAATTTCAAAGCAATATCTTGAACCGTTTCGGGGGTATCCTATTGCTCGTTATTTTAGTTTTGGGAAACCCTATGGGGGTTGGTTGGTTGGTTGGTTATTAGTTTTACGACACATCGACCGTTGAGTCATGTACAGTCGCCAATCTCTCACACCGATTGGTCGCGAGCGAAGAGTAGCGACAGGCGAGAGTCGAACCCACAACCTTTCGATTGTGAGACGAGCAACTTCCCCCTAGACTACTCGTCCCCGCCTATGGGGGTTGAGTTGACCATCCGGCGCACGGCACTTGTGGGCTGGTTCGCTGGTTGGCTACTCGTTTTATGATGCGCCGACTGCTTTAGTCACATACGATAGCCAAGCTCTCACGCCGATTGGCCGTGGCTGCAGAGGAGCGACGGGTGGGACTCACTCCCACAACCCTCGGAGTAGGAGACGAGGATCTTACACCCGGACTACTGGTCTCCCTCCGACTGCAATGGTGACACAATTAAGTGCAACACCATAGTGTGCATGTCGATGAGAAGCTGCATTATCAAAGCAAAATGAATACGATGCAACCGTTCCAATTCCCAAGCACCTTTTAAATGAAACTGTACTGTGAAGCCTCCACTTCCACGGCCGTTGGCGGGAGGTAAGCAATGGAAACCATAAACCCGTGCGAATAAGCAGTTGAAAACGAGTGGAAGCATACCTTTTTCTTACCGTCAGGCGGACAGACGTTTGTCTCCCGACAGTGTTGGGCACCGAGGGCGGATGAATAGCCGCCAGGAGTCGGATGAGCGATGCAAGTCACTTGCACTTCTCTAGGTAAGAACGGCTGGTTGGGGAGCGGAGTGCAGTTGCACCTCACAAGCTGTGAATCTTAACATTAATCCTACGCCATTGCATGCTAAATGAGACTGAAATGAGTGTCGCCCAGGCCAAACGAGGTTTCGCCGCCCCCGCCTTTAGCATTGGTGTCCTATTCGTCGCTTGTCTGCAGCCCTGTGGTGTCGGTTGTATTGGTCTCCATATAGAAAGCCTGGTGTCGGCTGAATTGGTCTTCATACAGAGAGCTTGGTATCAGTCACATTGTCCTCCATACAGAACCTGGCGTCGGTTGAATTGGTCTCCGTGACGACAGCCTGGTGTCGGCTGTATTGGTCTCAACATAGTCTGGTGTCGGTTTAATTTGTCTTGATACAGAGAGCTTGGTGTCAGTTATATCGGTCTGCATGCAGAGAGAACAGCGTCAGTTGGATTGGTCCCCATATAGAGAGGATGGTGTCGATTGTATTGGTCTCCATTCAGAGAGTCTGGCGTCTGTTATGTTGTCTCCGTACAAAGTCTGGAGTCGTTTGTCCTGGCCTCGGTACAGACAACCTGGTGTCAGTTGAATCGGTCTCCATACAGAGAGCTTCGTGTCGGTGAGAGCTTTGTATTTGTTATATTGGCCTCCATTTAGAGCCTGGTGTCGGTTGAATTGGTCTCAATACAGACAGCCTAGTGTCAGTTGTATTGGTCCACACACAGATAGCCTGGCGTCAGCTACATCAGTCTCCACACAGAAATAATGGTGTCAGCTGTATTGGTCTCCATATAGAGCGGGGTGCGGGATGTACTGGTCTCCGTACAGCTTGACGTTTGTTGTATAGGTCTCTGTACAGAGCTGTGCATCGGTCTAAATACAGATAGCCTAGTGTCGGTTGTATTTGTCTGCGTACAGAGCCTGGTGTCAATTGTATTGATCTCCATGCAGAGACTGACATCGACTGCATTTGTCTCTGTACGGAGCCTGATATCGGCTGCTTCAGTCTCTCGTCTGCAGCCTCCTGGAGCGGGATGTACAGTTCCACATCCACACACCCAGTGTCAGTCGCATTTGTCAACGGCCTCCCGGGGTTGGCTGCATTGGTGTCCACTGCCGCTGGTGACAGAGTTCATTGGTCCGTTGTATGCACACCTCCGGGTTAGTTGCATTTGTCTCTAGTCTACAGCAGAATGTGTCAATGTCCCTCGTATACAGACTCCTAGTGCTGGTGGTATCGGTCTACTGTCTGCTCTGACGTTGGTTGTACCGGCACTCGTCTACAACCTCCTGGTGTCGGTTATACTAGTCCCTTGTTGCAGTTATGTGCTGTCGGATTCACTGGTCCTCTGTCCGCAATCTCCCGGCGTTGGATGTTTTGGTACGTTGTCTGCCGTTTCCTGGTGTCGGTTGTATTGGTCCCTTGTCTGCAGCTTCCTGGTGTCGGCTGGTTTGGCATGTTGTCTGCCTTGTCCTGATGTCGGTTGTCTTGGTCCCTTGTCTGCAGTCTCTCAGTGCCGGCTGTTGGTTCTATAGGCTGCATTGATCAAGGTTCGAGGACACTTTGCGCACAGAGTTGTTATTTACAGCTGCCTATTTTGAATAGGGTGGTATTTTACAAAACAGACAGCTGCCTATTTTAAATAGGCAGCTGTCTGCTTTAAACAAAAACAGCTGCCTATTTTGAATAGGGCGAATTTCACCTCCACATTTCATGGTTACGCCCAGCGCTCCAATATTCACAGTAGGACCGAACGCCTTCTGTCCATAGGCCATTGAATTTGCTTGACGCGTGTTGATCTACCGTTTGTCAGCGGAAAGTGGAGGGGATGAAATAGGGCATTACATTACGTAATCATAATACATGTATTCTGATTGTGGCACGCATGTGCTTCTACAGTGTGCCTGCAGTGTAACTGATGCGGATAGCTAGAAACATACCGAATGAAGGATGCAAGATTCATGGCATAATTGACATGGCCGTCTCGTCGACAAACCCCGCCCCTCCCCAGGCGTCGGTTGTCCTGTCTACAGCTGGCACGGTTGCATCATTCTCCTGTCTACAGCCTTGGTGTCGGATACATTTTCCCCACAAACGCGATCTCCTGGTGTCAGCTGTGTTGGCTCCCTGTTCATATACTCCCGGTGTTGGAATTAATGGTCCTTCGTCTTTGGCCTTTAACGTGGGTTACATTGGTCCTTTGACGGCAGTTCTTTAGTGTCGGTCGCATTGGTCGGAGCCCCCTGGTGTCGGTTATGTTTGTTCCTTGAACGCAGATTCTTGGTGCCAGTCTTATTCGTTCCTTGAACACAGGACGATGGCGTCAGCTGCATTGGTCTCTAGCACGCAACCAAGCGTTGTCAGGGGTATCGATCTCTTGTCGGTAACGTCTCACGGCCGCTTCAGGTGCACGTGCTCCACCCATGGAAGAAATCTGACATCAGATCATAAACCACATTGATCCTCCGTGAGCGGTCTTAAGTTTAGAGGCTTTCTGCAACACAGTCAACAGTGAAGGCCATTGCCCGGCGTGAATATCGTGAGCACACTAGCTACATGTTGATCGGGATATCAATAGCTAGATTCGAGCTCAGTACTAGAGGTGGCAAATGAACAAAATGTCGGGTCCGAAGCCCGGGCCCGGCTGGTCTGCTATGACCAAGCTCAATTGGACTTGGTCCACCAGCAGTGCGGTGGAACGCTTAGCTTTGTAATACATGCTTTTTGGGATACAAGGTAGTATCATCATTTTTTATGTTGAATGAAGACAACATAGGCAACTCACATTATGTCTAAGGTCTAGTTTACTGTCATAACACGAATTGAAGATAACACTTCACCTACGCAAACTTTTTCCCCGGATGCATGCATTCACAGAAAATAACATGGTTACAAACATGAGCAGTGTAATACCCCTCACCACTCCCGAGTTGATTTTCCCCCGATTCTCGTTTTCACTGGGTGGCACTTCAACAAATTCTACCCGAAATCCCGTAAAGGGGCACTCTCGGTGCATGAAGACAGACTACTTTACAAGCTTTGCACAGACTTTGTACAAGAAGTAGACACATAATTTTGGCTAGGCAAGGTCCGACAAAAACCTAGCTACCCTCAAAATGAAAGCTTCTTGGGTTTTTATTAGTTTACCTCCAGATAACGGGAATTCGCAAATTGTATCATATTAAAACACGGTGTACATCCCACTGGGAAGGTGAACATGCGCCGATTGCGAACATACGCCCTTCAGATCAGATCAGAATATGTCGATCAGTTTTTAAATGCATTTCTGTCAGATTTGGCAATTGCTTCAGGTGGCCGGGCCGGCTGCTCAAGCTTTGTTTATGTGTGCTTCCACGAGGTGTCGTACGTACCCGGCCCAGACACTCGGCCGGGCGGATTTTGCTCCTTCAGGTTCCGTAATTGAACAATAGCAAGAGCTCGTTCTCACCTGGAACTGGAAATACACCGGAAACGTGGCACCTGTATCATTCGTTGAGAACTATTTGATGGAAATATATGGTGTTGCGAGGAACAAAGGAATGGGCACGCATTTCAGCTTTGGTCCGCTTCTACCTTAAAATTGGCAAATTCCATGGCTTACGAATATTCTATTAATATTTCTATGAAGCCTAGGAATGCGACCGTGGAATGGAATGGGTATTGTGTGATCTGTTTCTCTTCTGCAGTACTTATATTAGGTCTCCATATATGTAGCGTCTTAAGGGTAAGCTAAAAGTATCGGAGGTAACATTTTTGTATAGACGTCTATAACACACAGCAATAATTCATCAAAAGCTTCTTTTACCAAAACAAACAAAAAATGCAGTCATGAAATCCGATGAAAACATATAACAACGGTGACATAATAGCATTTTCTAGATTTTCCAGTTGCCTTCGGAACTGGAGGACTCACGCGCATACGCGACGAAAAGTACGAAAAGACGTAATACCAATACATTAAGCAGCAAGGTTTCGATAGTATTGCATCAGACATGCGAGGTGCAAGGCAGTGCCATCCACTGGATGCTGTCGCCTGGGGTTGAGGAGTTGATAGATACTAAACAAGACAGCCGCATAGCCATGGTTAGGTTACAGCCGAACCTGCCAATTCAAACAATTGCAAAATCGTACGTTTAAAGAAGTGGTCGATATATTGAAGAGAAAAATACACATTGGCCTTCAGCGCTTGGTCCGAACTCACACGTGTCTCGTCTTTTGAGCATTCGGCGCCCTTCCAAGGAATGCTACAGCATTTTCAGCAATGCTACACTGACGGAAAGTGTCTGCCTCACCTGTGGCTCGGCCGCAGCAAGCACGGATACGGCCGGTGGCCGGCGTGCGTGGTCGGCGTGCGTGGTCGACGTGTGTTAGTTAGTTATTTGGGTTTTATGGCGCATCAACTGCAGTGGTTATACAGCGCCCATCTCGCGCCAGCGCGTCGACGTCTGTGGCTGGCGCGAGCAATGGACGTGTGTGGTCGGTGTTAGAGGCCGGCGTGCGTGGCCGGCGTGCGTGGCCGGCGCCGGCCACCGCTGTAGTCCAACGGTAGCCGACATCGCTGGAGCACGCGACGTCGTGAGTCGTTTGGCTACGACACAACGGAGTCCAGAATACGTCGAACGAACGGCGTCCAGAAGCAGCGGCGGCGCGTCAACTCACGGTGGTCACAGTTATGTTTTTGCCGACAGCCAACGTGAGTGGTGGCTTTCGTCCGACAGTACCTGATTCCGCACACGTTTGCAGTCCGACATGGCAGACAGTCGTTCCTCTTGCGGACCGACACAACTGGCGGCTGACTGCCCAGAACAGACTGACGACAGTCTGCTTTGCGGTCCGACAGGACGTTCCCAGTCAGAGCGGCCGTTGTCGTTCGCCACGAATTATTTCCAGACGCTTTTGCAGCCGGACGCAATACCGTACCAGCCACGTTTGTAATCTAAGATCGAGTCTCCACATGCGATGTCACTCAGAAATCGGTGCCAGTCGCGTGTGTAGGCGGACAAACTGATGACCAGTTTGACTGCATTTTGACAATAGGCCGTCCATGTCACATTTTAGTCGACATATATGCCTGCTTTAGGACCGTTTGAATTCGGCAATAGTTTGTTCCAGCTTTGTTTGTAGTGCGCCTGGAAGTGTTTTCGGTCGCTTTGTCAGTTCGGCACCAGCTATGTTCAACTAACTGATGCCATATTAGCAATGTGACCGCAACCCGCTAACGGTTATGATCCTACGTGTAGTTTGGTACTAGCTAGGCTTCAGTAGTCTGTAGTTAAGTCAGAGTCGCTTCCCAAAAGTCTACTTTTGGCACATCATTGACATACACCAGACGCCAGTGTCTTTTGAAGACGCTCGCTTGTATGATCAGACACAGTCAGATTTACGGGGAAGTCGGAACTGATCAGCGTTAGTAATTGTCCACACCCAACGCTCACGATGTCGATGCTAAGTCATCTGAAGTTGAAGGAAGAGGAAGGGGGAGAGAAGACAGCACCAATCATCACGGTTGACACACCACTGCGAATGCAGCACCCGGCTAATGGTATAAGTTGGCAATTGATTCAGAGGACGGGGACACGGTGGCCGGGTCGCTGCGTCGGGGCATTAGCGATACAGCAGTCATATCTAAACTACCGCCGTTGTGCTAGACATGTGCTAGACGCCGTTGTGCTCGACCAGGTAGGTGGCGACCTCAACGCGCACTCAACAAGTTCTGTCCGCACGGGCCCTCATCTCATAATTCCTACGAAGGAAGCTTATTGCAAGGAGTTTGGTTCGCGTCGCGTTGCTAATGCGGCACTATCTGCTCCCGGTCACACTGTCAGTCAGACCTAAGCCGCCGCCCGTCAACAGTCAGTGAGACGTACGGTGGCGCCAGTCCCATTTGTGGTCCAAACAGAGCCGGAAACAGCTTGTGGACGCCAGCAATGCATCCTGCTCAGACCACAATGCACTAATTTCGCCGCCGTCGAACACAAAAAGGAAGAACCTTGGGCTATTTTACGATGTAAACGATTGCTAGGCCATAGTGTCACGCTGTAAAACGCCGATTGGCATTGGAATTTTCAATCGCTTAACTCGCGCCATCTCGGGGGGGGTTGCTAACCGCTATTCCAGGCTATTTCGTGGATAGTGAAAGAACGGCGCGCTGCAGCGCGCCGAAACTTGGCATACCTTTTCCCATATCAACTTCCATCTTATGTCATAATATAGATGTCAGGTCATCTAGGGTCAACGAGTTAATCAAGGTCAAGCGAGGTCACCTCCAAAAATGGTCAACCAGTCGTCACGCTTTAACGGATATTATTTTAATGAAACTTTCAGCGTTTGCTTACCTTTAGGGACGAAACAAGATTACAGGGGGGGGGGTTCCTATCAACCCCCGAAACGGGGTGACAGGATATGAACGGAAAGACGGGGAGGGTTAACGTAAGGTAACAATGTCCAGCGACGAATTATTACTGATTTATGAAAATGATACTGAATAAGGACGTGTCTTGCAACAAATATTTCACCTATAGAACATTGTGCCCCTATATTTTCTCTGCAATCCATATTCGGAACTCCAGAACTTGACTTCGCGAAATGATTACATATTGGTCGAAGCGCCCTTAAACACAGCCAGAATATGAATTCCACAATTCAGCCCCTAGTCCCTATATGTATCGGCACCAACCGCATTACTAGTCATGTGCAGCATGACACCAGTCACGTTTCAGGAAGGCATAGTCCGGCGCCAGTCACATTTGAAATTAGACATGACCCGGCGCCAGTCGCGCTTGCAGTCGGACATAACAGCCCGGCGCCAGTTGCGTGTTCCGAGTCGTGTACGGCTGCCGTCGGCGCCGCCGCCAGTCGCCTAGACTGTCGTCGGTCTCCGTCAGCCGTTGGTCAGCAGAAAGTCCCTCAGTGTCCGAACAGATGCGACCGTTTATTCCGACGTTACGACCAGAAGTGGTACAACTTAACCTAAGCTCCGCAGAGCGCGAGACGGAGCTGTTGCCGGTCCAGTCCGCGGGTCATTGTCTCACCTTACAACTACGCGCAGCGGCGACGACGGTCTCGTCGACAGTCTGTACACATACAGTCTCGCGTCCGACGGCCGCCGCGACGCCGCGTCGACGGTCCGCACGGTCGGGGCGTCGATCGTCGAGACTGTCGACAGTCGGGAGCGCTCGGCCGCCAACAGACGGGCGACAGTCGACAGAGCCAGCGCTGCCGGCTCAGTCAGACTGTCCGGACTGCCAAAGTGCGGGGACGGACAGCCGGCAGCCGAGACTGTCGGGACGCCGACGGGCGACCGTCAACAGTTGCTGCTGACTGCTGGCGCCGCCGCCACAGCTAACGACTGTCGATAGTGGAAACGGCTACGTCCGGCCTAATCGGCCGTCACAGGAAAAAGAGAAAAAGGGAAACTAGACGTTCTGCCGATAAACTACATTACTACGGCCGTGCAACTAGGTGCGCGCACTAGCGCGCGAGACAATGGTCGTCCGCGACACCGCTCGGTTGGTCGTCACTGTCTCTCGTCAGCTGGTCTCGCAGTGCAGTCCGTCCGACGTGAGTCTGTCAGAGCCTGCGGACACACACGTCGACGTTCAACGCTCGTCCGTCCGGAGGTCGGTCCGGAGGTCCGTCGGGCGGTCGGTCGACGGCAGTGCCCTGTGTCGGCCAGGTGGAGCTGTGCCGTCCGACAGCCATCCACTGCTGGAGAGTCGGGTTCAGCAGCACGTGTCACCACAACTCATGCGCCGTCCCCCACCCCCGGCCGGCAGTCACTCAACTCATCGGTGAAGCGTAGCCACACGTCAACGAAGAAGCTTACCCAGTTGTGACTGTGTAGAGCAATTTATGCCATGGCTTGTAGGAACCAGTTACCGAGGAAAACTTAGTTTGAATATATCTACCTCGAATGAGGTCTGATATCTCACATCACATTACTTGAGCAGACTTACCCAGTCTATTACTGGGTCTTAAGTCACCATCAAGGACCTGGCTCTTTACAGTCCAAGTTCGGAGAGAGATGGTCAGGCCTTCCTCGCCCTTCACTATGACCTGAGTAGGTGCAGAACAGTTACGGGCAACGTCCCCGATTCGTTTCAGGACTGACCCCGTCCAGCGTGTGGTCGGATCAAGGACGAGCTAACTGACCCATCCCATGTCTGACTGGCTGTGGAAGGCACACAGAGGAACCGACTAACATGCCAAGTATCTGGCTGGCTGTGGGAGAGGCAGACTGACCTGCCACCTATTTGACTATTTGCGAGAGGAACAGGCTGACCTGCCACGTATATGAATGGTTGTGACAGAGACAAACTGATCTGTCATGTATTTCACTAGTTGTGGGAGGAATACACTGGCCTGCCATGTGCCTGACTAGCCATAGAGGGACAAACTGACCTGCAACGTGTCTGACCGCCTGTGGGAGGGACAGACTGACATGACACATGTTCGACTGATTGTGGGAGACGGACCGACAAGCAACGTACTTGACTGGCTGTGGGAGAACAGTCCGACCTACTGCGTGTCCAACTGGCTGTGGGAAAGACAGATCGACACATAATGGGATTGTGTGACCGACGTATCACGACTGACTGTGAGTGCAGACTGACCTGCTCGACTGGCTCAGAACTGCTGGTCATCGATCTTGATGCGCTTACGCCCGGTGTCGACCTTGTCCTGCGGTTCTGCGGGCATCACCTTGAGCCGGGCACCGCACAGCTCCTGACCGTGCAGCGTCTGCCGGAGTGGGTGTCCGTCAGTGGCGACACGGGCACCAACACGGCCACTGGGACCTGCACCGATCACGCACCTGACAGACATCGGCACCAGGTCGAGGTCACCACGTCCGCAGCCGTGTTGCACGAGTCACAATAGGTCACACGTTGAGGTCGCCGCATGAGCGTTGTTTGCGGCTGTATGACGCACTAAGCAGTTGAGGTCATATGGCGTTGTCTGCCACTGGCCCTGGCAGGAAGGGCGGGCACCGCAGGGAGTGGTGCCATGTGCCTGTGGCTTGCAAAACGTCAAGCTTAGCTCCTGAGCTACCGACGCCCAACCAGCGACATGTGCGACATTCGACAGCGTGCCACACAGTAGGCGGATGCTGCTGTAATGCTTGCAGGCCGCATAGTGATCATTTCGTCAAGCGTCGCCAATGTGTAATGCATGTTACAACAGGACGCCTCAGTAAAGATGTGTGTTGCAATAAGCAAGAGCTTAAACGAACAATAAAAATGCTTACAAAACAACTTGTTTAAAGACTCGGCTGGTCTGCCTCGGAGCCGACGACTCAGCTTACCTGAATGGCCTTCTCAGCCGACTCTTTATCGGCGTACTTGGCATAGCCGCATGTCTTGCCGTTGAGGATGTAGATGTCGATGAGGTTGCCGAAGCGCGCGAACACGTCTTTCAGCGCGTACGGTGGCGGCGGCGCCGGATGGCAAACGATGAACAGTCTGACGGTCAGTGTCAGGGTGACAAGAGCATTCCGGCGCTGGGAAGTGGATGGCAAGCCAATGATCTAGGCTTTAATTTGAATCCCACAAACATTCAAAACAGGGCGGAGAAACGATGAAAGAATGGACTGGGGAAAAACACCACGGATATGAGCGACATCAATGCCGTGAACATTTCGCATCTGTCACCTGAAGAGGACATAACTCATGCACCGAACACCTCCGACACGGGCACGATTTAGAGGTCCAATCAGCTGTCGCTGGGCCGTCTGCCTCTCACCTCTCGGCCACCGTGGAGTCTAAAGCAGCCAGCGGCTGTGCCGGCGGCAACTTGGCCGAGCAGTAGGTCGGGTCATAGTGTTCCGGCATCACCATGCCGGCCGGGCCGGGCGGCAACGGTGGCTGTCCCGGCAGGGGCTGAACGGCAGAGTCAGTGTTGCTGCCTGTATCGGGGACACAGCTGGTCAGATACAGGGGCAAAGTATGGTCACACAGATACCGGGGCAGGAGCAGGGCCACACAGATGCAGGGTCACACACATACAGGAGCAGAGTATGGTCAAATAGATACAGGGGCTGGACCACATAATCGGTGTTGCTGCCTGTACCACGGATATATACAAAGGAGTAAGGTACAGCTGGTCAGATATAAGGGGGGGGGGACGGGGCTACACATATGCAGGGTATGGAGCAGCACTGCACATATGGGCAGTGGGCGTCAAATATAAGGTGTACAACAGCATCACAAGGGCTGGAAAAAGCATCCCTGTCCTAGATTTGTATCAAGCAGAACACCATGCCCCTGATAAAAATGACCTCTTTTTCCTTTAGTAAGCCTAATGATACCGACTATAAATGATCGGAACCGAGTCGAAAACGACTTCCATCAAGCGTTTGCTTTTACCTGAAATTTTCCTTTGAACTTGCAAAAAAAACTGCAATAAAACTCCATATGCTTACTGCGTCAGGTTTCCTGGCCTACATTTCATACAGAAAACACCTCCTAAAAATAAAAACACTGGGCCGCATCACACATTGGCCGATTCACTTAACCTTGTTCCCATTCCTCCCAACTTAAAGCTGTTCCCCGTTTGATAAATATGGCAAACGACGTCCGATGCCCAAACAGTAACATAAATATGCTCCCTGGCTCACTAGACTCCCGAAAACCAAAAGTAGAAGATTAATATATAACTGGTCGAGCAATATACAACAGTGATAAATTATTCGTGAAACAGGGTGCAATATCCCACTTTCTGAAAATTCAATCGATATCCTTCAAGAAGCATTGGCCTCCGCTCCTTGATGCTTGCTTATGAAGTCCGTGTGTCTCCTTTCTAATAATAACTCGTTTATAAGTAGCATGTGCATGCTCTTGACAAGGAATGGTGATACGCGGTCATTTCGCAATGCAAGTTCGGGTAAAGAGATTACTGATAATGTAATGTGACACGACATACAATATCAGTTTAAAGCACATTTATTATTTTCCCTATCCCGAATATAGCTCTTCCAAAATTATGAATCTCAAAACAAGTGATAAAGGTGGTCATAAGTACCTACATCGCTTGCTCAAATTTGACTCTGAAGGACATTAAAAGCATAAGTGACACTAATTCCATGGGAAATTTCGATATCCTACTGTGCTCGTTTCGACGTCTCACACCTAACGAGAAAAAACACCCGAACACCACCACATAAATACAGAAACAGCATCACACGCAGAAACGAGAACACTGAATCTGGATGAGTTGGAACAATATCCTATATATGTAACAGGCGGAACATAATCACGCAGAAGCATTCACAAGCTTCCCGAGAAAAAAAAGCTTTGTCCTGCTCGCGATCGACCATGACCTTTCCGGGGTTTACATAAATCGTTTTGACATCAAGCCACAAAGTAAAGGTCTCCCTCACTTCCTGCCATGACGAGCGCAATGCCACTTAACCATTTGGGAGCAGACAGGTTATGAAGCTGGCCTGCTTTGCATGCATGGATTGGATTTACATTTGAGATCCTGGGTGTGGAGACGAAAAACTTGGGTTATCATGTCAGAGAAGATAACTTGTTGCTGTCTTTGTGACATAAGATACTCACTTTTGAATTTTCCAATCAGTTTTGGGTACCTTATCAACGATCAGTCAGTTAAAAGTCATTGTCAAACAGCATCACTCAATGACTGATCTGCATGGAAAGGCAATTTTTGTGGCATGTGGTAATTGTCTGTACCACGAAAGTCCAGAAAAAGCTGATCCCCCAACCTTGGAAGTCTGCAAATTTGTGCTACACATATCCGGAACGATGAGATGAATGAGGTATCACCAGGTGAATGAGGGATCACGTCTGAACCAAGACCGGATACAGGCCGATGGACAATGTCCGGCCGCCACAGACCGGATGCATGACGTCAGCACAGGCTCAAGTCAGCAGAAGTTCAACAGAAGCACATCACAGCTAGTTAGTAGTTAGTTAGCATCAAGGCTTTTGGCCGCGTCAACTGCACTGGCTATCGAGCACGAGCGGCCATGGCAACGCAGCAGAGTGGACAGCATGTTAGTGCAGAGCGAAAAAAAACACAAGCTCGTTAGTCAGATTGTTCCTTTGGTTTGTGTTCATCAACCAAAATGATTATAAAGTACAAATCGCCTTTACCATGATGACAAAACAAGACATGGCGCGACACCAAACGCCACTGAGAAGAGAAGCGACACTCATCACGTGGTGGTGGATTTGTGCTTTAGGGCGCGTCCACTGCATTGGTCATTTTGCGCCCACGACACTCATCATGCGGGTGAGACGCGGCCCGACAGATCACCAGCCAGCACCAGAGCACACACCGAGGCAAGGAGCGGACGGTCCCGGCGAGCCGTCCACCCGCTGCGGCGTGCGCTGCTGACCGTGCGGGTTGATGCCGGCCGCCTGGATGAGCGACGTGGCCTGCGCGATCGTCTCGGCCAGATGCGCCAAGTCCGTCTGAAGGTTGCCCGAGCGAGCGCCCGAGGGCGGCGGCGCGCCGTTGCTGCCGCCCGGCTGCGGCGGCGGCATCATCGGCATGCGAGGCATCATGCTGGGCGGCGGCATCATCGAGTGCTGGCCCATCCTGGCGGGGCGGAGACGGTGTCGGGTGGCGCCAGACGGGTCAGGTGGCTGGAGTGCACCACCGAATACAGTCACGCACGAACACACCCATCACGCTGGGGGTGATCAGAAGCATCAGCTCCCTTCCTTAACACTTAACGATGGACCACAATAAATGTAATTGAGTAGACATAGAGACCTGGAGTTGAGTAGACCGTTCTGATTGATATATTGTGGCTGCCTGGTCAATTCGAGCGGAATGTTAGTAGCAGTCAAAAGCCCGTGCGTCTCGCTATCCCTATTGCAACAATCAGTCATTGGATGATACTCGGAATGCAACAAGCAACTGCGGGAAAATCGGATAACCTCGTATGTGCACCAAAACGTGACTAGTAAGGATTCGAAACAAGATGGCAGCGAGTTCCGAGTCGCACTTATGGCGGGACCTCGTATTCGTCCACCACCAACAGGTGCAAATCGCTGGGGGCATCCCATGACCTCAGGCGCCGCATGCACGAGCCACCCCAGCAAAACAAATGGTGGCTTTAGGCTCACATGACGTCGTGTCCACCGTGACCGCCGTCGAACTTGACGATGAGTCTCTGGCCGGGCGGGTACTCAAAGCCGTGTAGCTTCTCCTTAGCGTATGCCGCAGACTGGATGTTGCTGAACTGCACCGACGCCACACCCTGTCCGATACATGGAGCCGTCACAAGTCAGCGTCACACCCTGCCCGACACCAGAGATCACCACGACTCAGCGCCACACCCTATCCGGCAAGTGGGAATGTCCCAACTTCAGTGCCATACAATGCCCGACACGTTGGGACGTTACAACTCAGCGCCGTATCATTCCTGGCACACGACAATCAAAACACGACGCTACACCCTGCCCGGCACAGTGATTATACAACACCGCGCCACACCCTGCCCGGCAAACAGTGACAACGCTGTCACACCCTACTCGGCACACAGTGACTGCTACAACACGGTGCCACACCTTGTCTGGCACACGACAGCCACATCCTGGCCGGAACACACGGACACTACAACACACTACACACGATGGTTACTACAAGACGACACATCTTCAGACAAACGACGACCGACATACCACGGTGTCGCAACACTAATCACACATGACGACCATCATAACACGGCAGCAGCTCTCTACCCAGTTGCAAGAGCCCGCCCATTCCCTACTCGTCGGGCACCGCAACCCGTCCCCACAACAGCGTTACAGCATCTGAGAGCCGATACCGACGCCACCTTTCGTGGATGGGCACACGACCCACTCTGGTGGACTTCTCGTGGACTGTACCACACCGTGGGCAAGACCACGCGCCACCAATTCGCACCTGGCCGGACTTTCGATCTCGCCGCAGGTCGATGAAGTCGAGCCCGGGCACCAAGTCGAACAGCTTCCACAGCTGATCCTGGTTGAGCGTGTGCGACGCCACCACGCTGAGCCGCGTGGACGCCTCGGCCGGCGGAGTCGCCTCCATCGGCGGCATCGGGCCCAGCTTGCCGGACGGTGGTGCTGTGGGCGGTCCAAGGAGGGTCACGGCCGGCCGTATAACACACGGAGCAGACGGCCGGCGAGTCACAGTGGCTACCGCCTGACGTCAGGTCACAAATGTGTGTCCAAATTAATTTTCATTTGAGCATCATATGCAAGTAAGGATGCTTCGATTTGTGTCACGAAAGACGCAGGTAAAATATTCAATGCTACATATATACGACCTGTACAACACAGTATGCTAGTTTCAGGCTTTAATTGTGTCCACCTACATTAATCAGACTTGAATCTGAAAACATGTGGCACTAGTTGAGATTTTAATTGATGAATTATCATGCTGGGACTGGCATGGGCTCGCTATGATGTCAATAGGCAACAAAATTGTGTTGTGATATTGTAGATATGCTCCCAGTTGAGCATCTTTTCCACCTAGATTCCCGAATTTCGACACCCATGATCAGTTTCTAGTCAGGTTCCAGTGGGCCATCAGGCCACATAACATGATAAAACAAAGTCCGTCCTCAGGCCACAGCATGACATGACTACAACAGTAAACCTGCCATCAAGCCACCGCATGACATGACTACAACAGTAAACCTGCCATCAAGCCACCGCATGACATGACTACAACAGTAAACCCGTCATCAGGCCTCAGCATGACATGACTACAACAATAAACCGTCACCAGGCCTCAGCATCATGTGAATACAACAGTAAACCTGTCATCAGGCCACAGCATGACATGACTACAACAGTAAACCTGTCATCAAGCTACAGCATGACATGACTACAACAGTAAACCCATCATCAGGCCTCAGCATCATGTGACTACAACAGTAAACCTGCCATCAAGCCACAGCATGACATGACTACAACAGTAAACCCATCATCAGGCCGCAGCATCACGTGACTACAACAGTAAACCTGTCATCAGGCCACAGCATGACATGACTACAACAGTAAACCCATCATCAGGCCTCAGCATCATGAATGACTACAACAGTAAACCTGCCATCAAGCCACAGCATGACATGACTACAACAGTAAACCCATCATCAGGCCGCAGCATCACGTGACTACAACAGTAAACCTGTCATCAGGCCACAGCATGACATGACTACAACAGTAAACCTGCCATCAAGCCACAGCATGACATGACTACAACAGTAAACCCATCATCAGGCCTCAGCATCATGTGACTACAACAGTAAACCTGCCATCAAGCCACAGCATGACATGACTACAACAGTAAACCTGTCATCAGGCCACAGCATGACATGACTACAACAGTAAACCCATCATCAGGCCACAGCATGACATGACTACAACAGTAAACCGGTCATCAGGCCACAGCATCATGTGACTACAACAGTAAACCTGTCATCAGGCCACAGCATCACACAAAACAACAGCAAGTCCGTCATCAGGCCACAGCATCACATTAAACAACATCAAGTTCATCACCAGGCCACAGCATCACACGATACAACAGCAAGTCAATCATCAGGCCACAGCATGACACAATACACCATCGGGTATTGTGCAAGTCAGTCAGTCATCGGGACGACATGGAACAGTCGAGATCATAGTGAAGCTTGCAGCCTAACACGAGATCACACAAGGGGGATGGGGTAGTTGCGGAGGTCACATCTAGCTGCACCATACGCAATGCTGGACGCATTATGCAGAGCCAATATACTAACTTGGTGGAGCTTATCTGTCTCACGTAGAATCAGGGACACAAGGAAATGTCATAGGTAAATAAGGGTAAATTTCATAGTACTACAGATAGCAGCTGTAACTGCTTGGCTACAGCTGCAAGCTCCAAATGGAATATCACCCCCAGAAATTTATAATAACTTGCATAGGTAGTAGCAATAGACACCACATGGCTAGTTAGGTTATTCACAAACGGGCAGCATTCAGTTACCAAATTGCCGGTATAATCTACTGACAGACACACATTACTAAACGACCCCGTGACAACACATTGAGAAAATCTTGCTTGAACACAACGCGCAAAAAATATTGCAGCATGGTTCATTGACTGTGATATTCCGTAAAATGCTAAGACCGCGGAAACCACGCCGCGGTGGAGACAGAACCACTGACTGTATGCCATCATGTCGAAGCCGGAGCTGGAGACAGAGCTGCCGGGACCAGACATCATCATGTCGTTGCGCATGTCCTTCTGTGGCTTCGGGTCGGCGAACATGGGTTTGAACGAGCGGTCGCAGTTTTCGTACGCCTTGGCCGCGTGTGACATTCTGTGAACCGGCCAGAACGACGCAGGGCGTCAGCATGGACGACATCAGCACAACAGGGCACTGCTGATACCGACAAAGCATTACCGACATTCCAGAAGCTTAGCATACCGACCATCATAATGAAGCACAGGATAAATAATCATCATACCACTATAAAGGACCAAAAATCAGGTTTAACAACAGCGGGCAATGATGCACATTTTAAGAAGTCTGCTCAATGAGCCGCCGTTATAGCAAGTATAACGTACCGCAACCAAATGAAAATACACTGAATGCATGAAGGATGAGAATAAAACAGGTATGACAATCAGGAAAATAAAAAGTAGAGTCCTGCGTTCGGTTACGACGGAGTCAGCTACGAAAACCGTACGGCGTCGCAATTCCCACGTCGAACAATGTGGAGAGAACACATTTAGAAACCATCACTGTTCAGACTCTTGTGCATAGGAAGACTCAAACAAAGCTACAGGGTTCGGCAACAAGCCATATCAGGATTGAAAATCAGGACGCAGGACCAAGGGCGGTAGACATCCTGCAGTATGAACATGAAATCACACGTTGTTTTGGGTAATTATTTTAAATGGGGGACGAGTGTTCAAGAGCCAGATGGACCCGTGAAACGCAAGTACCACTCCGGTCGCCATGGCCACGCAAGTATCCAATAGGCATGGCGACCGGAACTCACGGACCCCACTGGCATCATATGACTGGACAGTTGGGACACCGAGAAACCTAACACATCAGGCATCTAGTTTGACCTCAACCGGCACCGTCACGTGAAGTCAGTCGGGCGAGGAATGTTGCAGGTGCGCCTCGCTTGTTGTTGCGTGGAATTAGCAGATGATGCTAAAAACAAACTTAGCATGGTAGCCGAACATACTTCTGAGGTTTAACCGATAGAAACTGATTTAGTAATGGCAGGCAATCACGGCATGCATCACATTCGCGTACTAACGTTATCATTCTACAATTCGACATGAAAGCTGCAAAACCAGCGCAAAATGATTTAGCAGCGTTTTGAACAGCTAGAAGCTACCTGCCCGTCAGTAGGCAGGAATTTAGGAATAGGCCAGAAGTTGCTTGGATTCTGGAGTGCAGCTCCTTCATACCATGTTTACTTGTCAAATTCACATAGATTCAAGCTTTCAGAGCGAAAAATAGAGGACTAGACAAAAATCATGGATCTAATACACCCAAGGAGCCCAATCTTACCAGTGCGTGACGAATAATTGGCATGCTTATGTAGAACCCAACAAATAATGCTGCATGCTAATTCAGTGCAGTATCAAAACCATTTCCAAGTGAGCATCAGGTGTCTGTAAAAAAAGTCTTACAATCTTATTCTGAATAATAAAAGCAAAAATGGTAAATTTTGCATGCTTTAATGGCACTGGGAAATACAATTTCAGAACTGTCCCGTAAAAGAGCGTAAGGCTGTTCTTGTTATCAGAGATGTAAATAAAAACAATAATTATTATTACATATTTCTTATTACATATTACATTACATTCTTATTACATATTCTTATTTCTTATTCGCACGCAAGTTTCGTCTTGCACCCGACTTCCTCAATATGTACATACTGCATCCATGTGTCAGCTATTTTCCAGTCGTAGTTCCAACAGTTCATGCTCACCGCACCTGTGGTATTTGACGTAACCGAAGCCTTTGCTTTCTTTGGTGGTTCTGTCCTTGACTATGGACACGTAGTCGATGTCGCCGAAGCTCTGGAAGTGTTCGCGCAGGTCGGCCTCCGAGAGGGCGCGAGGCACTACCACGAACAGTCGCAGCAGCCGCTCCTCCTCGTTCTGCTCCCGCCGCGAGCCCTGCTCCCGACTGTCGGTACACACACACACACACGCAGACACATTAATATATGCATAACGCCGACTGCTTGCGCTGAAGATAGACACAAATACACACATGTCCACTGCATCTACCACTGATATATGCTGAGAGAATACACAAAGACAACTGTATCCTACTTGCACAAACATACACAAACATACAAATAAGACAAATGTCTCTACCGTTGACACATGCATGAAGCCAAATCACACACTCAAAACCACTGTTTCTAATTCTGACACACACACACACACACATCAAGCTGAGTGTCCTGGTCCCAGCACACACAGGCACAAACATACACACAAAACAAGTTAGTCTGAAATGATAGCACACACACATGCACAAACACATCAAGAACACACAACTGACAAGCCTATACTGCTGACACACACAAGCTCACATATCATGCCAACTGTTTTCCACTGCTTGCACATGCAAACATGGACATAGAGCCAACTAGTCTGCCCCAACGACATTACATACCTTTCTTAACAGGATTTATTGAATATTTGGGTTTAAGGGCGCGCCGATTGCAGGGCCATTTGACGCCCAGTTTCCTAACAGAAGATATGGATTTTATAGAACCCTGGCACGAGTACAAGCATGGACGGAAAGTAGCATAGTTCTGGATGTTTGCCATGAATAGCCATCTGCTCCTTTTTCTTCCTGATGTGCTGCAAATGGTGCAATACTATGGCCGAATTGTGCGAACTTTAATTCACAATTTCCATTTCAAAATGTTCATCATCTGGGATTTGAAACCCAGATTTGCATTCCAGAAATGTTGTTATATAGCTGTGGAGGCAACTGGGGTTAGATCACATGCTGGTGGACTTGTATTGTTCCACTAGCCATTCATATTATAATTATTTGCACAAAGCGTGAACACAAAAACACACACAAGCAAAACAACAAAACAAAAAACAGGACTGCACAATAAAATCAGATACACGAAGTCTGAAAGTACAAGGAGTTTCCAATGTCAGAGAAAATGGATCCCAGGCTACCAAAGGGTTCTCAGATGATAGTTTCACGAGACCTGCACTGATGACATGCTCTGTAACTTCAGGGACATGGGAAAATGACATCAGCTGGGATGCTAAGGCGATCAGGAGCTCAAGGCAGGTCAAGAACACTCAAATGGTCAGTGATCATGGACTGAGATGGGCTCTTCAACTCAGCCAATCGAAAAACCTCAACCTGCCCGGAAACTTACGGTGACTTAGATTCTGTGTCATTCATAAAGCCCAGGGACGTCCCAGGGTTCTGGAGAAAGCACCAAACGAACTCGCTGACGTAGGTGGAGGTTTGAGCAGGCCAACATCCCCAGTGGTTAGAGGAAATTTGGGCTGGTGAGAGTCCATTGGGACTTCAGGGTCTTGACTAGGCGCAACAGCGCAAGACTATAGAGCGGCCAGGTCAGCATACCTAGGTCGACTAAGACCTCCAGGTCAGCGTTGGAAATACCCGGCTGAATTAGACGCCCTCTCCGGAGGGGGCAAGTAGGCACAGAAGCCCTTCTTTCACGCTGTAGCAAGGTCATCGGCCGAACGACCTTGACCGGTACTGCACGGCCCCTTGCCAAGTGAGTGAGCAGGCCAGTTGGGAGGTAGCATGCAAGAATAGACTATGATACTACTCCTGTTCTCCGAATCGTACGTCCAGAGGCTTTCAGTATTTCCCACCCTGCTCCAGGCTAAAGAGGTCATAGGATCCTGAGCTACTGCTGAAGTTGTAGATCCTAAGCTACTGCCCACAACGTGGCCTGCCACTTGGCTCGGCCAGGATAACTGAGTCATTCATGGCCCCAAGGCATACCAGGAGACCTGGTATTCCCACTAATTCACTGCAAATGTCAGGGCACGAGGTTGCTAAGGGGCCCAAGAATAATAACATACTTGGATCTACCACCAGGCTCCTGGGGCACAGTTGCTATGGGACAGTCACTAGTCCTGGGACGGCCGGGGAAACTGGGACACACCGTGCCAAGTGCACTGGATCGGGTGACAGTCGCAGGCTCCGAGAGGATCACACTCCCTGGGAATAAGTGGTGGCAAGAAGCCGGCTAAAACTGGCTTTGGCCATGTTGATGGCTAGCCTGGCTTTAGCTGGTTAAAGCTGTCTTGAACTGGCCAAAGCATCAACATTTCATTTGCTGACATCAAAAACGTCTTTAGGCTAATTTCAATAGCATAAAAAGCTGGTTGACCCATTCAGTTTAAGCCATGGTTTTAACAAGCTGAAGCATCCAATTGGCATAAACATCTCAACTACGTCATGGACACGATGGACGCCGATACGCCAGTGTTGGAATTTACTTTCAGGTGTGGGCCCTGGGAACATTCTATTCAATGATTACCAGTGCATAATTCGTGCATCATTTGAAAGCATACCTTCTAAGCTCTCCCACAAATTAAATGTGGGAGACCTGCCCTGTAACCCTGTTAAACCCTGTCACCCTGCCAAAACGTCGTTGCATAGGCGGAAATGGTAACCAGGCCGGGAACATCAATTGGGCTAACAGACTAACAACCATGCTTTCCCCAAATCGTTCCTATCCCTCCCAATGTTTGTTTGTTTATTTGTTGGTTCACGACACACTTTATGCACATTCACGGCTAATGGCGCCGCCCACACTGTTTCGCCGGTGGGCCGCGGGATTGGGAAATGTCCTGAGCGGCGCTAGAGTCGAACCCGGGACCTTTGGTAGCCATAGCCCGACACCTTGACCACTCGGCCATCCCCGCCCCTCCCGCCCAATGTGCTCGAATGCATTTGCCAATATTTATAAGCACATAGACGGCTGGCAGGCCAAATGTTTACCTTATACTTGTCCAAATATACGACTCCACGCAGAACAAGTGGAACATGTCATTTCACACATAACAACAAATGGAATGAGTTTCTTTGTGCATGATTATGAGCATGGGTGGCAAGGCAGGGGCATACACAGGATTTTATCAGGGAAAGACATGGGAATGAGAGATGGGAAATATGTAAATATACTAACTTCAGAAGATCCTATGAACAGGAAAATATCTTGGGCATGTTTGGTAAAAATCATCTTACACCCATATGGTCCGGAACAAAGCATTTGCAGTGTCCTAAAATTACTACACCATTAACTGTGTGGATGAAGGAAGAACTTCCTAGAGAATAGTGAAAGATTGGAAGAAAATAAAGGATTGTCACTTAAGGATTAAAAAGCAGAATGCCTTTCACTTCAGTCATATGCATTTTACATTATTTAGCAGTTGTGTGCCCATACATCATATGGCAAAATGGTGAAAACCTAAGATGAGGATGAAATAGCACAACTCCATTAACTGTGAATTTCCAGGCCACATTGTGAATTATTTTACACTGAGCATTTGTGTCATGTGTTTGACATTACAATCTACATATGCATGTGAGAAACCATAATTTTACATTAAGATTAAAACACCTATATACAAAAATGCTATGTCTGTTTTTGGTAGAATAGAGAGGAACAAACGAGTGGGTAAGATGGGTAGTTTTTTTTTCAGCTGGTGTGACGTGGTAGAATTGTCTTAACTTCTCCACACATGCTTTCTGGTTCCATTTGTTTGTTTATTCGGTGGTTCACGACACGATTTTTGCACATTCACGGCTAATGGCGTCGCCCACACTGTTTCGCTGGTGGGCTGCAGGAATGGGAAATGTATCGAGCAGTGTGAGTGTCGAACCCGGGATCTTTGGTACCCATAACCCACCACCTTAACCACTTAGCCATCCCTGCCCCTGCATCCTGGTTCTGCAACACAAGCAGACCCACACAGTAGCATGCAATGACACCCAATATAACTAAGATACTTTGCAAATTATCGGATTTCAAGATTTGGTGCAATTAACAACTTCAAAATGTGATTAAACAGCACTGGACAAACTTCTCAACACCATTCCCATTACCACAAGAAATTTGGAAGTACCAAACCCAGTGAAAAATAGCATAGTAGACACACACCTGTGAGCGATGAGAACCTTGAGAGGCCTGGGATGATTTCCGATGCATCTTCCATTCATCTCCTCCATGGCAAGTGCAGCTTCTGATGTTTTGCTGAATTTGATGTATGTGACTCCTGAAATCATGCCCAGGTCAACAAATGCTCACTGCCCAATGCTGTTGCTCACTACACGAGACATCTGCTTGGAATAGGGTAGGACTCATGCTTAGAATCCTGGATTTGGAGAGGATGATTTTTCTATAATGAAAACAGCTGAAGTCAGGGTTAAAAAGGTTTTCTGCTAGGTGTGAGATGTCAAAACAAGCACATTAGGATGCTGAAATTTGCCATGAAATTAGTGTCATTTCAATTGTTTTTAATGTCTTTTAGACTCAAATTTGATCCAATGGTTTAGGTACTCATGACTATATTGTTTCATTTGTTTTGAGGTTCATAACTTGGGAAGAGCTATAATCGGGAGAGTTAATACTGCCTATGCTATAAACTGGCATTGCATACCATATAGAATTATAGTTCAGCCCTTTGATTGGAATTTAGTTACAAAATGTTTATGTATAACCATTCCTTATCAAGGACATGAACATGATACTTACAAAATGGTACTGTTAGAAAGGAGACATGAAGACTTCATCAGCATGCACAAAGGAGCAAAATGTCAATACTTCTTGGAGAAGGGTGTCAATTGAGGGTTCAGAAAGTTGTTTTACCATAGTGCATTAATAATTTATAACTGGCTGTAGTCCCCAGTTACTGACACTGATGCACATGGGCTAAGATGGTGGACAACAGGACCAAAACTTATGATTCAGGGTCATTAAGAAGAGGAAGTAAACTGCATTACCATATGCTAAAATTACATGCAACCATCCATCTGAAGTTTCAAGCAAATACTCGGGAGTCTCAATATTAGGCAAGTTCCTCAAGTTTAGCAGCCACTACCAGGCAGCCATCTAAAACTGACTTAGCCAAAATGTGTACCAAGAAGATCTTGCTGAAATCTGTCATAGTTTGTAGACTAATAAGGCAAGGCTGTACATCTCCATCACACATCTCAGCCACATCTGATCATGTCCATACCCTCATTCTTGCATCTTGGCCACATCTGATCATGTTCACACCTTCAGTGTCACACCTTGACCAAATACAATCATGCCCACACCTTCAGTGCCACATCTCTGCCACATCTGATCATGTCAACACCTTCAGTGCCACATCTTGGCCACATATGACCATGTCCACACCTTCAGTGCCACATCTTGGCCACATATGACCATGTCCACACCTTCAGTGCCAAATATCGGTCATCCCTGATCATGTTGTACACACCCAGTGCCATTTCTTGGCTGCATCTGTTCAGGTCCACATCTCCAGTGCCACATCTCTGCCATGCCAGGTCGTGTCCATACCTCCAGTGCATACTTCAAAAAGCTAATTACAATTCCAGCTGCTTGCATATTCATACTATATTCAGTGTGTTGCTGCTTTAAGTTGGATATGCCAGCCTTCAGTGTAAAGCTTGCAGGTTTTCCTTTGTGTGGTCAATAATGGAAACAGAGTGAAGCATGATAATGCTGGCATCACCTGGTGTCATTCACAATATGTCACAAACACAATATATGGTATCAATTACCAATTTTACATGAATTCTGAACTCTGCTTTCACATTTTTCCTAAGTCATAATTCATAAGACAAGATAATAACGGGGGGTTCATAATTTCCTCAATTAAAAATGTCCCACACCTCACAAAATCACAAATAATAAAATATCCACACCGCCCGGTGTCCACAGTTCACAATACCCACATGTTCATAACTTCCACAGCTCACAATGTCCACGAGTTCATACTGTCCACAGGTCATACTATCCACAGTTCATAATGTCCACAAGCTCCAGGTTCAAAAACTCCCACACGTTTATTATCTTCGCAGTTCATAATGTCCACAGATCATAGTGTCCACAGTTCATATTGTCCACAGTTCATAACATCCACAGCTCACAACCTCCACAGCTCACAGTGTCCACAGTTCATAGTATCCACAGGTCACAAATGTCCACACGTTCATAATGTCCACAGTTCATAATGTCCACAGGTCACAATGTCCACACCGTCTCAGCGAAAATATGCTGCGTGAAATCATTTTCGACCTTATCGCACTTGGCGGCGCGGCAAACCGGCAGGCGTAGACACCTCTGGTTCACCTATTGTTAACAGATGGCAGGTCGATCAATTCGCGCGAGATGCTGCAGGGCGATTAATTCATTCGAGATACGTTTCTCGGAATCAGAGTTGGATATTGGCCTGCGTTTCATCTTGAGCCTGACGTTTCTTAGTTAACATTGATGCATAGTACGTAAATACAGCTACTCCTGTGGCTAAATTCTTCAATGCAATCGGATATGGTCTTAACCTCGCATTGGTGACGTCCCAATCCTCATTCGTATTGGTAGTTGTTCCTAGAAGCCAACCGGCTAACTTTTTGTTTCTGATCCGAATGACATGTAGGTTGGTGGATGCATTCGACGCATCGGCACTTGCTCATGCTATAAATTGTAAGACAATATACCTGATATACTTAAAGTTATTGTGATATTTTCATCGGCTGCCAGGCACAACCGACGATTTGCACCACACGACTGCTAATCGACAAGAATGTAGCTTACAAACGTCTATTAAACCTAAAGTATCTGCCCTAAACTTTACTTCAATGACTCCCTAGTTCCGCAGTAACACGGGTCATGTTTGCATTAGTAGACGCACGCTGGCAGATGTTACGCCACACGTTCAGCAATGACACCAACATTGGACGGCCCTGAGCCTTGAGCCCCCAGTCGGCGCGATTTTTGGTCCGGTGCGTCGATTTGTAAGCCTCAATGCAATTTGTTTTAAACTCTACTGAATATTTTGAAGGCTCCTTGGTTTTTATTGCTACAAACTAAACTATTCCGGAACCCTGTGTAAGCCTTGAGGCCACGGTGCATTTTTTCAAGTTCCATCGCGATTTTTTCTGGAGGATGGTGACGACGAGCTATTCCCAGCGGTTTTGTTTTGAGATTGAATGGCTCATTCAATCTAACTACAAGATACCGTCCCAGTCTTCGTAACACCTAGCCCTACACCCAGCCGGTTTTATCTTTTTATCACAATGTTTTGCAATGTCCTTTCCGCAGCATTTTGAAAGCAAATATGATGTCAAAGGACCCAAATGGCACAGTCCAGGTGACAGCTTGCGAGGTTGTCATGTAAACACATTAAATAGCCGTGAAAAATAGGAGTAGGGAGATCGGGTCTAGTTGATGCACGGGATGGTTGATAAAACAGCATTTTCTCCGGAAAGCATGAAGCCGGTTGTCATGGCTACTGCTGCTACTGTTGCTACGGACACCCTCTTCTCGTGGCAAAAACAAGCCGAAGTACTTTCGACCCGGGACTACAGAATGGTAACGATGTGACACATTTTTAGAC